>NQII01008371.1:4396-23108 GCA_002778355.1 Clitarchus hookeri | reverse complement strand
ACGCCTTTTCTCATTACATCGTCTGCACTCCACCCGCCATATTGTTTTTTTTCGTTTGTAATTTGTTTTCATTTACAACACCTAAGTGGTGCTAATGTATTAATTACTGCTTTACCGGCCAGGCAGTGCTAATTTTTCGATTTAGCCGCCAGACGAACCGACAGCACTCATCTTTTTTTTTTTAGTTTGTCATTTATTTATACATTGCTGGGGCTGCCATCTTGGATTTCATATGTTTACTTTTACATCGCCTAGGTGATTGATGCTAGTATGTTAAATATAGATTACAAATTATACAAATTATAACAATTCTGGACAGAGGAAAGGTTTTTAAGATAAAAGGAATTGTTGGAAATATCCGCAGTGTGAAATGTATATACCATTCATTATTAAATGCCTTAAAATATACATAACTGTACAGAAACCCAACACAAAAGTTCTTAAGCTTTTTCCTTCTAAAATAGTACGATTATAGGTGTTTCACAAACCATAGCCATTTTAATACCAAATGTCTGTCGCTGTTCAATGGCTTAGAGGCAAATGTGATTTCGTAATCCTTGTGCCAAAACGTACCTAATTATGCCATACTGTGGCGAAACCACTACCTTGACAACGAGCGTGGCAAAGGGCAGTATCACCAGAAACTATTCTCAGACATGTCGCACACCTGGATAGCATACAGACGCACTTTTTCAACTTTATAGCTGATTTTCTCCGGAACCGTTCGCCACGAATGTGTAAGTACAAAATCTTAAAACGGGCTTTATCACACTTTATCGCATTCTTTTTATGCGCGAACACTCCAGTAAAGGCTATTTTAAAAAGTAGTATACGGCTGTGAAGCACACCTCGTCAATATTATTACGCCATAAAACGACATTATTTACGCCATAAAACGACGTTATTACCGCTGAAAGTATCGTATAGAGACCAGCTGTCGATGGAAAGGCTGCACGCCAGTTCCGTAACTTGCACATAGAGGCGATGAGGAATGTAATGGCTTTGTCCGGATCGTCCTTAGCCCACTGAGTTTCTGGGTCTCGTATATGCAAAATTAGGTAGTGGTAGGCGGCACTTTTGATGCAATCATCTCGGATAGCACCTCGTCTGGCGTCCCTTGATCCCATATGCATAATCAGAGGGTGTAGTCTGTTCACGGTATTATCACACTTACTGAATAAAACCTTCGTAAAATCACTGTGTGTATAACATGTTTGGTTGTCCCCTACGTGGGTAAGAAGATTTTTTTGCTAATTAAATGTTATAATTCATATCTGTCATAAAAACTTCGAGTTTCGTTCATATTTTCGATGCTGTGTACTATAGTAACATGGTAACGTTTATTATCTTAAAAGCTATAGGACGTTTCGCATAAAGCGCGAAACCCGAAACATAAAAATCAAGGACAGAATTCGAAAATATTTTGATGAGGTTAGATTTGTTGACTAGATATTGGAATGCTGGTAGCCTAAAAAATAGTTGGAAGTCTGTTATTCCCGATTTAAAAATTGTTAACGTTGTGCAAAAAATTTGGGAAGTAAACCATAAAATCAGCAAATATGCAAAAATAATTTACATATATTAACAAAATAATATTATTCACTGCCCTACAACACATCAAAGAAAAATTATTTTTTTTAGATTTTGATAAACTTAAGTAATTTTCTTCCTTCAAATGTTGATATTACAGGGTTCTAGTTAATAATGTTTAATACATTGTTAAGCATTTTTGCATATAAATATTGATTTTTGGTATCTGTAAGTTATTATTCGAAACACAGTCAATTTTTCAATCTGAAACTATTTGTTGTATCAAATATTGCCATGTGTAATGGTTTAGTTAATTAAAAAATAAAGCCAATAAAATAAACCGCGTAGAAATATGTTAAGTAGTTCAAATTCTGTTCTTGATTTCATATTTCGGAAATTCACGTACTGCAGCAAGACCTTTCTATAGCCCTTAACGAAGGAGAGTGTTTATATCCGACAAACTAACTAAAAAAATTGTGCTTTATAAATGTATAGTATGTAAAAACAAAATCATAATCATTTAAAAAATGTATTTACAGGGGTACATTCCAACTGTAATATAAGTTTTAACCTAAAGTATTATTACGTGTTCTGTATCACTTCAGAGAGTTTTCATCCCGAATTCAGATTGACTTGTCTGTAGTTCCATGCACTGTAAAATATTTATGTGTTTTTACAAATAAATTCTTTGAAACCTAGTTGCCAAGGTTAATTTTTTTGCGCCACAAGTAAATTATAGCACATTTAACTACAACATGATAAAGTAAAATTGAATTTCAACAAGAAAGTATTGTGGACCTTGAGGTTATTATAAACGTGGTTGTTTTTGTTATGATTTGTGAAACAATGATTCCGATATTTGTTTATAAACGATATCGGGTTTGACATTAAAATAAAGAAAAAAAGTGTTTATGTGTAGATGTATTAGTAAGTTTTTAATTACCCTCAATAAGTTAGTAAGGATTTTTCTGAGATATTGTGATACTTGCTAGTGTTAGTTTTAATTTTAAATACGCATTATTTTTTTATTTGGCTCTTGACTCGCTAATGACGAACACATCCCGCCGTCCCTGGTCCCTAACATTTCCATCCGCTTCGACAATCAGCGTGACAATATAAATTCAGTTGACTCGACCGGTGAATCGTAAGCGAGGTTTAGCGTACACCCCAAAATTAAGTTTCGGGAAACAGAGAATGCCATATTACAGGTCCTCAGTGATCAAACAACTACCGGTGCCGTCCACCAAGATTTATTTTGCATGTTCGAGACGCGGGACTGCCTAGGACGACCCGGGCATGCATATTAAGTGCCTCATCACCTTTGTGCTCAAGGTATGCATATTTCCGTCGGTAACTCGTATCTGCACGAGATGTAATACAAGGTAAACCAATAAGTTCTTGCCGTATTTGATATAGTATAAGAAGAAGTGACGATGGATTTGAAAATACGTGGGTAACGTGCCGGAATGACGGTTGGGGTGGGAGTGGGGACATTGACCTTGACCAATACGTAGGCAAGGCGCGGACTCGCGGCAGTCGTAGCTCGAGCAGTGACGATGAGAAATGGAGGTATAGAAGGAGCTCGTTCAGGGTTGTCTATTTCAAGGTGGGCTTGTTTGCAGCCGCATCAAGTCGCCGAATACGTCACGACTTTGGGGATAATGCAGTGAATGAACGCGCCGCCAGGCATTGGTTCCAGAAGTTCAGGTCGAGAGATCTATCCTTTTGTGATGAACCTCGAAGTGGGCTGCCCCAGGTCCTTGAAGTCGGCCATAAAGGAGGAAAAGAGTCAAACATTCGGTGAGCTTGCCGAACGCTTCCAGGCGTCTGATGGAACAGACTTCTTCACCTGCACCGCATAGGGAAGGTGTTGAAGTTGAGCAAGTGGGTGCCCCACACACTGCCGGAAGCCAAAAAACGACGAGTGACAACCCGTTTCGTTGCGTTCTTGGCACCGCAGCGCACCCGTATCCGATGGAGCGCTCACCGATGACGAAAGTGGGTTCTGATGACATGTCAGACAAAGGTTGTCAGCACGGGATCCTGTCCCTCACACCGCAAGACGACCACTACGCCTAGGCCAGGCGGTGCACTACGAGCTGCTAACAACAGGTCAAGCCATCACTGCAGACCTGTGCTCGCTGCAGTTGCAACGTGTGCCGCCGCCAGTTGTTCATCATAGCCGAAGCTCAGAGCGGAGGTAGAACAGGCCCTTGTGAGAGCCCTTGACCACCCAACTGCGGTTTCACGTACGTACGGCAGAGGGTTAGGAAAGGCAAGCCCCTCCGCCCTCCGCCTGCCCATATCCATACTGTGCTTACAGCGGTTTCCCGCCTAGGTCACTATTTTCCACCAGGTTACCCCGGTGGACAGGTTTGTAAATTGCAACGTGTGCAGCAGGCACTGAAGTATAAGGAGCCAGCATTGGTTAATCGCAAGGGTGTGCTGTTCCTTCTCGACAACGCCAGGCCGCAAGTGGCGTGGGTAGCCAGGGATACGATACAGACACTTCTCTGGGAGACACTATGTCATCCATACTCCCAACAGATTATCACCACTTCCATTCCCCGGACAACCATCTTCGTGGGAAATTCTTCGCAAATGAGGCAGACTTGCGGCATGCTCTCACGGACTTATTTGCATCCAAGACCCCACATTTTTACCGCCAGGGCATTGCGAAGCTGGAGTCACGTTGGCAAAAGGTACTGTGTGCCGATAGGGATTATTTTGACGACTAACGGTGTGTGAAATTTTCTGTGTAACTTTTTCTGATTCTGACGATCTAAAACGGCAAGAACTTCTTTGGTTACCTTGTAATAAATACAGGGGTGTGTTCATGTCTGTATACTACTTTAAAATATGCGGTACATGAGATTTTAGACATAAAAAGTATTGTGTTAACGTCGGTTGATAAATTTTTACTATAAAAAAGATGCACATTCGAGGCGGGTATTGAAAACAGAAACTATTATTCAAACGTGAGAAATTTCTTTAATATATTCGTAGGTAGAATTCAGTCAAAATAGTAGAGTTTTTCTCGTATAACTTTTTTTGAAGTTATACTTCTTTTGGCGCGTTGAGGGTAAAAGTTGTGTGTGCACAGTGTAACGAAATTCAACAATGAACGTAGTAGGGGTATGACCCAACGCGCATGCGCGTATCGTATAGCTATATACAAACGCAAGGTACACAACATAGCACGTGGTTATATTTAAAACCGACAGAAAATCTGTTCATGTAAAAAGCAAATTGAAAAACATTTCATTTATATTAGTAGTTCATTGTGAATATATATATATATATATATTATTAATTAATTTTACTTATATTGTGCCGTGAAAAATTTGTTAGTGACAAAAATTGTATAGTAAAATTTTAAAAGTGTTATCAAGTATTTGAGGTTAATTTTTTGTAAGTATTGCTGTATTAAGTTGTACTTCTTTTGGCGCGTTGAGGGTAATTTAATTATATTCTTTAATCAAACCTTTGTTAATTGTATTTAATGTCTTTCTTCAGTCATTTTATCGTTTTTCCTACTTACATAAATTATTATTTGCATACGTAATAAAATTTTATTTCATTCACGCCAAAGAAGTATATAACTTCTAACGCGCGTACATACGTACACGCACCTATTTTGTTGAATCTTTAGTAGCCGTAGGCGGCAGCCTTACTCGCGCAAGAACTTGTCCAGGAAGTGATTATCGCGGCTTGCATTACCAGCCAGACACTGTCACGCGCGCTACAGCCAATTATGTTGTCCGGTGTCGGAACGAACTGTAAACTTGCTTTTCGTTTCGCACTCACGGCGCCTTGGCTTGGTGGTAAGCGTGTTGCGTAACTGCGCCAGTTATTTGTACAACTACAGTTGAAAATCAAGTGCTCCGTTTTTTTTTACAGGAAACGCTGAAACCTAATATTTTGGAGAAAGTAAGATTTCTCTTTTCTCTCAATCTGGCACGCCGAATTAACTTCAAAAAATCGTTCACATATCGTAAAAAAAAATTAATTTTTTTTCGGAGCACGGGTACACTCAATTTTCCAAAAAGCAGCGTTGATGCCGAGAACACAATTATATAAGGATGTTGAACTTCATTTGTTATCATTATAGCCATATCATATTTACTTAATCTATGACCCTTTTGAGTTTTCTTAGAAAAAATCAATCCACTTTCCACTTGTGTCTTCCTCGCTTTAAATTCGGTTTCCACAGGTAATACGTTGACCTATTTTGCCCATTAACACTTCCGCCAAGAATCGCCTCGCAAATTTAGTAGGTTGAATTTTTAACTCGTGCTCTAGTACCGATGAATCAGTGTTTGCGAACTACGTAAACTCAAACTTCTGTCGTAAATAAAATTGGAACGTTGTGCTCCGCAGAGCCTTGTGCGGGGTGGCCGGACTCCTGCCCAGTGACTGAGTTTACAGTGAGGCCTCCGACAAGTCATCTTCATCCCTCGCTGAAATGGAGTGAAGTCGCTCTCAAAATGTACGAGTGTTGTAATCCAACGTCAGGGAAAGCGGAAATACTCGTAGGAAATCCGTCTGCAACGTCCGCCACGTTTCCCAACTACGAAAATTTAGTATTTTGATTAGGCCAATAAGGGATGCGAATGACATTTGTTCAGCGGAGGTGAATTAGTCGTACAACAACTAAATACCCATTTCATATGTTCAGAATAAACGATTTTATACCGTAAAATCAATTCTATTTGTAGTTCCACTGGGTTAAAAAAAATGTATTTTCTCGACTTTCTCTTAAAGAGTTGTATGTTACGGAACATAGTTGCTAATCGTTGGGAGTACGTCAAAGTTTTTTTTTATGAGGTAATATAGTAAAACGTACTAAATTGTCGTGCACATTTCACACATTGTGCCATTTTAAGCACACGGATTCTACACTGAAGAGCCAAAAAAACTGGCATAGGTGTGCGTATGCAAATAACAGCGGTATGGAACCAATCAGAGCAATGCGATGCGGTCGGCAGCTAGATCGGTTACTGCTGCTACAATGACAGGTTATCAAGATTTAAGTGAGTTTGAACGTGGTGTTGTAGTCGGCGCACGAGAGATGGGACATAGCATCTCCGAGGTAGCGATAACATTTGGATGTTCGCGTACGACCATTTCACGAGGGTACCGTGAATATCGGCAATCCGGTAAAATATCACATCTTCGACATCGCAGCGGCCAGAAAAAGATGGTGAAAGAACGGGACAAACGACGACTGGCGAGAATCGTTAAACATGACAGACGTGCAACCCTTCTCAAATTGGCGAAGATTGGATTTGTGGACTGCCCTGCAGGATTCATGGTGTGCATTGCCTCCTACATCCCTTCAGACATTAGACGAGTCCATGCCACGTCGTCTTGCGGCACTTCTGCGAGATCAAGGGGGGGGAGAGAGACCGGTTTTTCTCTTCTGTGCATGTCACAAATCCTCACCCAACATCAATATAACTATGTACATCACATGGTCAACAGTGATGAACGTATTTGTTTACGCTTTATTTTTCATCATATCCGTACTTTTATATGAATAAAATATTTTTACTAACCCGAGTACACTCGTATTCTAGTTGCACTAAAACTAGTTCAGGGGAAGTGTAAAACGTTTCAAAGTATTTACGTATATTAACAGTGTTCTACATTCAAATCCTATAGACGATATTTCGATAGCGTTATTGGCAAGAAAAAAATCGGGATATGGCTGTGTCGGGGATGTGGCCGTGGGTTTTACGTGAATACGTAACGAAATTAAAGTAACGAAACGGAAACTTGGCTTTTATGGCTTACATGCACGGATCTAGACGAGATATTTCGTTTGGCACCAAAATCAACGCGCTAGCACATCGGAGTCGCAAGATATACTACCCGTAATTTTTCACCCACGCTCAAAATTGCCGCCATTCGCCGTGACGCCCAACCCGCACCTCGCGCAAGCGGCACCCGCTCAAGGTCATGCTCGCATCACAGCGGTATACTAGATCGAACGAGGTCTTATTTATTTCAATCGTTTAATTAGTCGCTAGGTTACAGTGTCGGAATGTATTACCCTGCTAACGTTACATCGTCTGTTCCATTCTGGTACCCCGTGTGTCGGTCTAATTTTTAAAGACGCATTCACGTAAAAAAAAAAAAAAACCAGTCAAATTTCGGAACGAGGTAAGTGACAACTGCGTAGCCGGCTTGCGCACTTTAAGCCATATTCTCTCGTACGGCGTTGAGTCGCTGTAACGCTGGGATAACCTCTTCGGAAGTTGAAAGAACTGCTTGAAACAGTGCCGACGCAGGAATGCTGAGTCGGCTGAAGCAACCTTCAGCCAGGCAGTACACGCACGCATATTCCCGCCACATATGTTTACATCTTCCAGCGACGTGTGTTTACCGCTCACGGGATGTGCTTACGTTACTTGACTTTTGCAGGCGAGGGAGAAGTGTTACAGAATCTCCCGGAGAAATATTTCTCGGCAGCTGTGTTATTCTTCTCTCGTGTGTTTATGAAGCCGCTCCGCAGACACAAGGGAAGCTTCTGGCGAACTTAGTTCGTCATTTTAGCGGCCCGTTTGACAGTGTCTTGCGTGTTTGGGGCATAGTGGACAAGACAACGTTAAAAGAGATACTTTTACGGTCATCAAATACTTCATCGTCTCCAAACTCAAAGTAGTGAACAGGCTTGCAGTCTTTCCATTGTGCAAAATGTAGCTTTGGAATTTTATACGTGACCTTATCGTCTTACGTCATAAAAATTAAGACAAATATAATGTTCCGCGTTATTTTTCTAATTAAAGGCTTGTGCACCCTAATTCTTTTTTACAAAAAATGGCCCCGAATCACCTGTTTTAGATGTTTGTATACTTTTAAAAAGAATTCCTCTAGAAAAACCTGAAACTCGTAAACGTGAATGACATGTTCCTTATACTATATTCACAAACACTCCTCATATATAATCACCTTGTAATTTTTAAATACCGACCGTTTCAATAAAACGTTTAGCAAAGTTTGGCAACGCAGTTAGGTCAAATTCCAGCCTTAGCCCAAAGAACACATCCTTATTGAACTCCGTCTAGCCATGTCGGGCAACGTATTTCTTCCAAAGGGTAATGAATCCGCCATTTAGTGCACGTCAGTAAAATTTTCAAACGAAAAATAATTAGCTGCCCCGTATGAATACAATAATAACAAATACAAGAAGATGGTTTTTTTTTGTTGGAATATAGGGCTGGTTTTTGGTGGGCGGGTAACATAAATCTGAACAGTTTACTGTCTTTTGTTAAAATGTGTAGCTTCTTTTACGGAAAGAATATTATCATTGCGCATCTCCAAAACAAGCAAGTTGTAGAATGGGTAGAAAACTAGAAGTCTTTTCAATTGTTCACAACAGTCGATAATGTTATAGCCTTTAATCTGTTTCTGTAGCATTTTTGAAAGGGTGAATGAATCTAATGTTTACACAATTTCCTATCATCTCACAGACACTCATTCTAAAAATGTTTCAATTGCACTAGTAAAAAGGTTGATACTTCAAAGAAATATTTTTCTCTTAACACAAACCACTGAAAAGAAGTCTGGCTTCAAATAAATGTTAAGGCTTCAACTATCGTTTCAATAATGTAACGTGCATAGGAGTATAGCTCCTAGGATATGTTCATAGGCTAAGTTTGTTTTCACTGCAAATAAGATTCATTCCTTACTTTATAAGACAAAAAAAAAGCCAGAAAATCAGACACGCGAGAATAAATTTTACTATTCAACTCTTACAAATGTACGGAAATAATATTTATCTCCGCAGTAAATAAAGCTTTCCACAACTCATCAATGTTTTGCGTCTAGCTGGCGCAATATGCGTGTAAACGTACCTTTGTTTGTATGTCTTATATTAGAATAAACTATGATAGCCATGCTGCACAGAATGTGCCACGTGTAGGGGTCATTTTCAGTGATATTTCACATTCAAACCGACTAACGATCAGAAGAGACTTTCAAGTTATCAAAAACAAATTATCGAGACCAGCTCTCATATGAGAGAGGTTTCGCCAGCTGAGGTCTTCCACTAGTAGCATAATTTCAGCTTTTTAACTGGGGTGGTAAGGCCTACTGGAGGGTATGGAAGGGGGAAGGGGGTCCGGGGGTCCTNAAAAAAAAAAAAAAAAAAAAAAAAAAAAACTAGGGTTAAATTGTTATTTTTTAAAGCTTTTTCAGACTATATTTACCACAAAATAATTGCTAACATTCTCTATTTACCCTAAAACATTCATTGTTAATTACTTGTATTAATAACCAAACCCCTTGTAAAGTAAATATCGTTCACACGCAACTCAAAAGTAGGCCTATTTTTTAATTGATAGAGTGCTCAGCCTGTTTTTTTTATCATGAAAGTAAAAATAAAGCTAACATGATACAAAAAAAACAAAGCTTTATTTAACGTTTACTCAATGTCATCATAAGTTATTTTTATACTAAATGAAGTCTTCTCTTTTGGCTTGAATTAAAGTCATCAATAACTTTGGAAATGTCTACATCAACACTCCTTTCGATAGCCAAAAGAGCTAACGAGGACAACCTCTCCTGGCCGACCGTGTTCCTGGTGTATGATTTCAACCGCCACAAGCACGAAAAAAACCTCTCCCAGGATGCTGAGTTCATTGGAACTGTAAAAACAAGCGCTAAAGTTCAAAACGTAGAGTGAACACACTTTCCAAAGACTTCTCTACAAAAACGGCAGCTCTTTCTTGGATATTTTTTTTTTTTTTTTTTTTCCTTTTCCATTTTGTAAAAACATCTCAGTTCAGACAGAAGAAGTTCATTGTCCAAAGTGTAATATTTGCACACATACTGTACATTTTTTATGTCTACGTCAGTTCCACCTAGAACTTTGCTTAAGTGGTTAAGTACATCTATGTTGTTTTCTTGAAGCCTGGCCTCTATCTCCTGGTTTAGGATGCCAATAACTGGCCAAAGGATTGAAACTTTGTAATACGGTTCTACATATTTAAATGGAGCTCTACTCCCTCTCCCAATTTTGGAGGGAATTTGACCCTTTCTTGGCAGCTCGGCTGTTCTAAACCCGCGTTGTCAGCGACTTCTGTGCAGTGATCGAACAACTGAGTAAAAATCTCATCTGTTCTGAAGGATTGTAGCACTTCCAGTGGGCTGTTTTTTTTTACAGATTTCACAACTTCGTAGGTTACACTGCTTGCCTGAAGTGTCTTTGACAGTAAGTCACATTGTGTTAGAACTCTCCTGAGTAATAACAAGTCAAATGCAAAGTTGAGGTCCTCCATACTTTTTAACAAAGCATTGGCTTGCCCACCACTGTCAGGGTCTATCTGTACAATTTCGTGTAGAGTCGTCAGAGTGGTTTCAAAATTATCTAACAAAGAACGCACTGCTCCAACACGGCAAGCCCATATGGTATCACTTAAAGACTTCAATGTTGCGGTTCCACCACTAAAGCTTTTTGCACTTTTTTGAATGTTTTCAAAAACGGCATGTCGTTTAGTTGATTTCTCAATAAAGTTGTAAAGACTTTGAAGTACAAAGAAAGTGTTTCTTATTGAAGTCACGCAACAGCTTACAACGCACAAGTTCAATATATGTGAATTGTAGTGAATGTACATTGCCGTTGGGGCTTCTTGCATAATTATAGCTGCCACTCCTTTATATGGGCCCCTCATGTTAGAGGCTCCATTATAGCACTGAGCACGCAGATTTTCAATGTTCAAATCCAGTGCCCCTCATGTTCGAGGCCCTATCATGGCACTGACCACGCAGATTTTCAATATTCAAGTCCAGTGAAATCAAAACGTTCTTAAGTTCATTTGCCAGTGTTTCGCCGTCAGTTTTTTTTAGCACGATAAAACCCTACAAATGACTCGTGAACTTCTAACTTATCATTGACATGCCTCAAGACAATAGCTACTTGTTCGTGCTTTGCTATGTCTTGAGTCTCATCAGCTATAATGGCAAAAACTTTTGCCTCTTTAACTTCTTTGGCAATGTGCAGCTTGATTTGTTCCCCAATAATGGACAGTAGCTCATTCTGGAAAGTCGCTGAAGTGTACTGAAAATTTTTTCGATGCCCAATGTAGAATTTCTTTATTAAATTACTATCTTTGGAACGAAGCTTCATCAGCTCCAAAAAGTTTCCTCTGTTCTTCAAATCTGCAGATTCGTCATGACCGCTTAGAGCAATAGATTGCCTGCCACAAAATATCAATGATTCGCACAAAGCTCCTAAATACAATCTGTTTTGTTGTACTTCTTCTGAATACTGTTGATTTACTTTTTCAACAACAGTGCCACTTTTGTTTGCTTCTTTTAGAGAATTTATTTTAGTGTTACTTCTCATATTCGATCTACTCTTCTCATGATTCTCAAATACTTTTACAGATTTCTTCCACTTGGAAAACCCACTGAGTGTAAACACATATTCTGCATTGTTTTTTTCTTCTGGGTTGTAAAACACATGGCAGACAAAACAGAATGATTTATCGTTTAGGGGACTGTATTCCAACCAAGAAAACATTTTATACCACTCTGGCCTAAATTTCCTTCCATCTGTTTTAGGGAAATTTAAATCTCGTGGTTGAAATGAGCCTTCCCTAACATGCACCATAGCCAAAGCTGGACCATGAGCAGGATCACGTTTATTAATTAGCCCAATTGACAATCGGTCAGTTGAACTGGAGGAACAGCTGGGACTTGGCCTACGCCCTTCATTTGCAGGAGTATTGTTGTCCTTGGTAGTTGTGGACGACTGAGCGGATGACGAGCCTAACATATCTTCTACAGGTGGTTCTGGTTCATGTTCCAAACCACCTCCTTCTGGCGGTTCATCTTCTAAACACCGCTTCTTTTTGCTTGCTGGGCCTGAGCAAAAGTAAGACAGCAACAAACTCTGCCCTTTTTTGTTCTTCTGAGCCTGGAAAAAACAGTAAGAAAAGCAAAAGAACCTAAATAAAGGGCTACTACGTAGTACAGTGGCGTCATCACTAGCTAGAACTAGAACGTTTTAATACATTCTCTTTACAATAAAACCAAGCTTAGTTGAAATATCTTGAAAAACATCCCAGTTACAGGTAACTTATAATAGCCGCCATTCTAAGGTTAACTTGACCGATTTAGACAAAAAACGAACACGTCTGAGGAGTTGGGCTGGTGTAACTGTGTATCGAATTTGGTCAAAATTGGTCAATGCATTTGGGAGTTATCGGGGCAACATACACATAAACGAACATTAAACTTTGCTTTCCTTTGTAAGAAAGAGGATTTATTTCCTTTTGCTCGATCACACAAAAATATGGAACAAAAGTTAACTTAAATAAAACAATAATAATGGTTTTAGTGAAAACGTTTTAATTGTTATATTTATGATAACATTTTNGAAAGTTAACTTAAATAAAACAATAATAATGGTTTTAGTGAAAACGTTTTAATTGTTATATTTATGATAACATTTTAATCGTAAATGAACTCCTCAGAAAAATTACTGCGATTTCGTATACTGTAAGTCTCCGCACAGTAATGTTAACGGAATTTTCAGAGGAAAACAACAAACCAAATTTTTAATAATAATAATAGGCTCGCCTTCACCTATACGGCCATGCGGCCAATAATTCCTATCTTTCTCTTCATCCACGAATACTTACTTTGGTATTGGTTCAAATAAATAATAACAAAGCGAACTCTGATTTTGAGAGTAGAGTACCGCACTGTATGTTGTTTTAATCTTTGCCGGTTCAGTTAAACAGACACCACTACACCAGCACTGGTACATATAACTTAAAGCTCCTATTATTTTGTGGTTAAACCTTTGGATAAACCGAACTTGCAATTACATGTTNACTGGTACATATAACTTAAAGCTCCTATTATTTTGTGGTTAAACCTTTGGATAAACCGAACTTGCAATTACATGTTTGTTTAAGAATAAAGATTTTAAATTTTTAAGCACTAGACCTAGTTTGATATAAACGAAGTTGGGGAAACTCCGGAAACTGGCCAATAAGTTAACCTATGAAATAATTGAAATGAACTTACCATGTCTCAGTCGATGCAATCGTACGGTGGTTCACTTGAAGTGTAATTTTTTTTTTTGGACTTCACTTGTCATCCATTGCCATTGATCTGATGATAATAAATGAACTAAACACATAAAGAAAACTAAAACAACACACGCGTACACATCATACTCCACTAATATATCTCTCTCTGTTGAAAAGAGCACATCAACAACAGCCAGACGACACGACAGACAACACTCTTGCAAAGACAAAAGCCTACAGTGTAGCCCAAGGTAGAAGAACGAGAAGGTAGTGCAACTCCCTATACCTGCTACGTGGGAGCCATGAGGCTATAAGTGCGCAGTGTGCGAGAGTCCCGCTAGGTTCGCTAGGGTAGGGCGTGGACGGAAGAGTACTTAGCAACAAAAAGTTGCATACTCGCACACTGCGCACTTATCGCTTCACTGCCAGACCCCGAGTTGCACTACCTGTCTCCTTCTTCCACCGTGGTGTGGGCCGCGGGCCCGCCCCTGTTGCCAAATCTCGCTCTGCAGTCTGCATATTACAGAGTTGCCACTTCCGGACGTCAACATAACTCATTCTAGTTTTTCACGCGTCTAATGTTTATTTTATTACGTCACGCCTACTACTCCACTATTTCTATCTAACTATATAATGTACAAATTTTAAACACACATTTCATTTTTCTGCGCTAAATCAGGCATGATTAGTGAAGAATCAAGAAAGTGCCGTGCGTGTAGAATTGTATTTTCCAATTGTTAGTAAATTATTGAGATGTTTACTTCAAAATTCTGGGGTGGCAAAATACTGGGATGGACAATTCTGGGGTGGCAACTGTCACCCCTTGCAACCCCCGAATTACGCTTGTGTCTTCCACTACGGATGGGAATGAAGTGGAGATGGAGCAGCGGCGGAATGAAATCGCGGAGAAAACAGGAGTGCGCCGAGAAATCCTACCGTTCAATAGCAACGTTTAGCCCCATTTCCCACATGCCTGAGTCCGGGTCGACCATGTTAGTAATAGAACTCGCCTTGTTGGAAAGCGAGTTGTCTGGGAACTACGCCACTGTGGTTTCTATCAGTCTTCATGTCAGTACTCTACATGAAGTTGTTGCGAATTTTATTTTTACGCCGCAAAACAAACCCATACAAAAGCAACTGTTCCTCCCCCCTCCCTCCTCCAACAACTAACACGTTCACGGTCCGAACACTAATTAATATTCTTTGCTTAAGTCTCCGGCTGCCTGCAGCTATTTTCCGCGTTTGAGTCCTTGAAGCGCGTGAGGTTTAAAGCCGACTCTTGCTTACTCACCACTTACCTCATCGCCCTTACGCATAAGGCGCTCTCCGGCGTGCAATCTTTCCGTCGGTGACTCGACTGAACGTGACTTTCAACAGCAACCCTATATTTTTAAGGTACACTAAAAAAGATGAACGTATATTGCGCGTTTAAAGACACCCTTGAACTTCCTGTATCAAAAATTCAACAGATAAAAGTGATTCTGAAAACACTAGTTTTAGCCATTTTCGCAGTAAAAAAAAATTATCCTTGGATTTTNTAAAAGTGATTCTGAAAACACTCGTTTTAGCCATTTTCGCAGTAAAAAAAAAAAAATTATCCTTCGATTTAAAATGAGAGCTTAAAACTTTTCTTGAGGCACGAAACGTTTCTTATTTGTTTTTCGTGTTTGGGCACCACTGCAAAATATCCAACCGTTTTCCAATCAGAAGTTTTCTACTTAAACTCTGCAACTCACTTCATGCGCCAGGCAGGCAGAACCATCGACTGTCCATACAAAAGGGGGCCGCGGTGGTATAGTGGTCAGACTTCTCGACTCCCACCAAGGTGAACCGGGTTCGATTCCCAGCGGGGTCGCCCTCGGATTTTCATATGTGGGAATCGTGCCGGACGACGCCGCTGTTCGGCGGGTTTTCTCAGGGATATCTCTTCCCCCCGCCCTTGCATTCCAGCACCGCTCCATACTCGCCTCGTTTCACCCTCATCGGCTCTCAAGACCTGGATATCAAGAGCCGCCCACACCTCTCCACTCCACTCTTGCCACAAAATTGGTTGGTGTTCTTGTCGGGTGCAGTCGGGTATTAGAAAGTATGCATGTGCAACCGCTTACAGTCAATTCACGGTTACTTCCAAATTTCCTGAAGCCCTACTAAAGTTCTAATTCTAGAATATTCGTCCGCCTCATGCAAACAAAGCTTTTCCGAGTCTACAAAATTACACCAAAGAGATAACGCGTCGCATTCGTGCGCACTCAACGTAATAATATTGTGCATAACTATATTTCTCACTAGGCATTAACAACACACCTGTTTTCTCACTGTTTTAATTCATATTAACTTCAAATGAAGTGTTATAATTTATAAATGAAATATAAATAAAATTTATATTTAAGCTCAAAATAAATAAATAAATGGCGCATGGGGAGTGCACCCAGAGCAAAGTAACGCTCTCTGAGTGACGGTCTTTCCAGCTGGGACCCGTAGGTGGCCGTCATCTCCGGGCATGACAGAAGTGAGGCCCTAGAATGGAGCGGTGCTGGAATGCATGGGCGGGGGGGAAGTGGGAGTACCCCGAGAAAGCCCGCCGGCAAGCGGCATCGTCCAGCACGATTCCCACATGCGAGAGTCCGGGAGTGAACCCACCGGGGATCGAACCCGGATCGCTGTGGTGGGAGGCGAGCGCCCTGGACACTACGCCACCGCTGCCCCTTATTTAAGCTCAAATAAAGAACTTTAACGTTAACGCAAGTATAAAACGCTTGTGAAACATAACATGATTAGGAAACCACCCAACACGTTATATGTGTTGTGATTTTTCAGAGGTTTGCTTCGAAAAGTGTGAAGAAACCGCGAATAGACTATACCGCCCATGGTCCTCCACCAGTTGGGTTGGAAACAGCCGCATTTATTTTAATAATGCGCCCCAGCTTACGTACAGACACTGAACCTGTCATTACGAGTACGCTGTTGTCGATGTTTAACTCGCCATGTATAAAACAGGCTCGATAAAAAATTCGTACCATTTAAATTCCACAAATTTGCAGAACGTCGTTCATTAATAACAGTAAATATGCCGTAAAATTTCACTATCTTCACTGCAGCGTTGGTAATAACAAGACGTGTTAACAAAAACAAAAACAATTGTCGATTGTAAGTATAGGGGCACCTGATTTTCGCGAAAAGATTTCATAACACTTCAGCTCAGATCTATATTCGTGATTAGATTATTCGAGTTACGCGTCTTAGGTGCCTTCACGCGAACCACAGACATACAGTGTCGAAGTTTCCTAATTCTGATTGGCCAGTCAAGTAAGAAAATGCCTTCCCACAAAGACATGCGGCCAATAAGCAGAAGAAAACTTCTGGTACGCCCGTAGGGTATTGAAATATAGCGTGTGCGGAAATTCGGGTCCTCCTAATTACAAGTGTACTGAAACGGGTTTTCATTAGTAGAAAACCAGAGGAGCGAATTATAAAACAACTTCTGTTGTTTGTTTTCCTAAATAAAGGCATAAAACACTTTCGCGTTATTTTTCAATGCGACATTCGGCATTTAATCCGCATCGTTCTGTATGCGATCGCAGTTTCGCTCTCTCACGCCCACTCATGCACGACGTGAACGAAGTAAACCATTGCTGTGGAACACATATTATTAATTGCTAAGCGGTAAATAATTATAGGCATATTCAATTGCACATTTCCCTAACCTTACCGTAATTTAATTTAAACGGTAAATAATATTGGTTTCATTTCGGCTTTAGACAACTCCTACCAAGTTCACAATTATAAATGAATGTAATATATTCATTCGAGACATTCTTTTTATCGGTATATTTAAAGCGAGTATTCGCAACAGTTGTTTTTAAAAAAATCACGATTTCGTAAAAAGTTCGGAAATTGAAGTCCATGTGAGTTCTCGGAACGGGGTTCGATGCAAGTAAACTTGCAAAAGGCAAGAACATGCCTTGAAGTTGCGGGATTTTAACCATCCAGTGCGGGAAAACCAAGACTGCAATTGCAAGCTCAAAAAATATATATTTATTATCCTTTTTGTGTTGTACTCATACCACGTCGTTAAAGGCGCGGCATGGCCTTTAGAAGTTATCCGCTAACATTACAACGAAATGCAGACGAATTCAATTCATAAAAATCCTCGCCCTAACATGTCTTTATGTAACGTACACGTATATTACAAACAATCACAACTACTATATTTAAAATTATTTACATTTACTTGTCAAATTAAGACTATACTACAAATTCACCATCGACAAAAATTGAACTTGCTTAATTTTTGTAGGTACTGACAGGTGCGCCTATGGGGCAATATATTATATTACTTTAGGACTCACGCGATTTTTTTTTTCGTTCCCCAGTATATAAAGGAATTAATGGCAAGTGGTTCATTGTGGAAAGTTCCTGCTGAAATATACATTTAACATCCGTGCGCGCGGAGATGGTGTTCGTGTTATCCAACACATAAAAATTATATAAAACTGTTTGTTTCACTTTGTATCACCAAGACTGACTTTTCTTCCCTGTTGCCAAACATATATTTACTCATTATAACCTTAAAAATTAAAAATATGTCGAAGTTCGCAGTTTATTTCACGCCACGGCTATGAATTATGGATATGTGGCCCTTCAACCGAGCCGTTAAGATTGTACATTTCAAAATAGCCCTCAAGATAAAGTCAAGTGACTTTTGGCTATAATGTACACTATTTGCTTTCCTAGTCCATTTGTACAGTTAACATGCGTAAGTTTGAATCACGAACAGAAACATAAGATCGACTTTGTGTTCAGTCGTATCATCGCAAACGTGCTGCAATGAAATTTACCGACCGGACTTTTAGTATTTCAGAGACTGTAGTGCGGATCTAGACATTCGGTCGCTGAAGAAGGGGAGGGAGTGATTTTCCCGTTTTGCCGGTGCAGGATCCTTAGATTCATAGTATGGGCTATGGGAACGGGACGGTATCTCATCATAATTTTTGAAGAAACTATATCAAATTACCCATATAAAATGTGTATTTTAAACAATTATGACATTAATTAATTTCAGTTTTTTTAAAACATTCACAGGACAGTTTCATGTCAATGTAAATTATTTTTGGTAAAGGGGTGTGGGGGGGGGG
>NQII01008370.1:0-60652 GCA_002778355.1 Clitarchus hookeri | reverse complement strand
AAATGCGACACTTTGGCAGTAAAATGGCTTGAGCCACGATGTGTGGGTAAACTGCAACGTGTGATCGTGTTTCTAGTGGCATGGCTTGCACTGCGCACTTACTTCAACCACTAACAAGGAAGACGTACTCTGTACAAGTTCTGGCTTCCAGTGCCAAATATGGCGCAGCTTACTGCCTCATTCATAGCTGTCACGTACATCAAGTCATTACCTGTGAACTTTCAGACAAATATGACCTGCTATCCGGCACGGGCAATTGATGATAAGTTCCATAATTTCTAAGAAAATGCCTCCAATTATCACTTAATGTATCATTATTACAGCAATATTCAATTATAGATTTGCAAGTAGTTGAAGATATAAGTCATNCCAATTATCACTTAATGTATCATTATTACAGCAATATTCAATTATAGATTTGCAAGTAGTTGAAGATATAAGTCATCATTTAATACGTGATGACATTGAACATGTGACAGGAGCATACCTCTGAATGTGGACAGGTAGTGAAGAGTAGTGCATTGGATTTGTTTACTGATTATGCTTCTCTTGGATGTATTCAGGACGTGCTATAGTTATGTATGACTGTGACGATTATGAGGTATTTTTGTTACAGCCAAAACTAATTAGACTATATTACTAAAGAGTCCTACCAGCAATTTAACACATGTACAATTACAGACTGTCCAAAGTATTATGTAATGTAAATGCGTTTGGTATTTTGTAATATAGCTGGCGTGTACTTCTAATTTTGTTTATATTTGTATGATAGCAGGGGAAAGAAACAATCAAGCTTGAGCTATATGGCAAGTATAGAAAAACGGGATCCAGCATATTGTGTAGTAAGAAATTTTGTTTGTAAAAATTCATGATGACCATGTTAAAGCAAGCACCTCCCAAATGTTACCACTATAAATGTGCATTCGATTTTGACTTTAAAGACATATTTCCTCTCTTGGGATTATTTCGCATGCATTTATTCATGTATACATTCTAATAAAATATATGCTTGAATAAATTAACAATAAGTTACTGATATATGTAGGTAATGGGTGTCCTCTCCTCTGCATAGGTGCAAATATATTTTTATTAATGTTCTTAGAAGCTTAGATGGTCGCTAGGCCTCCACGTATGTTTTACAGCAAACATATGCTACAGTAGTGGAACAATTACAAATATGCAGGTACCTCACCTAGGACTCAAACTCAGAAAACCTCGTAGGCACTATTACCTAGCATACAATCAACAATTTTATGAAAGTAGGAGTCTAAACATCAACTTCGGTTGTAATATGTCAACAGTTTTGAATTATATGGTTCACTAACCTTAAATATTTACAGAGATCTTATTTTGAACTAATATATCTGCGCCAACTAAAACACGTAATATTACGTGGCCTACCGTTGTGTTACGTGGCCTACCGTTGTGTTACGTGGCCTACCGTTGTGATATTTGTGTAAAGAATTTGGTGGAAATCGGTGATTGATAATGTCAAAATACAAATTTTATAAAATTTGTTTAAATTGATTTGAAGCTAAGACAAACTTCTCTTAATATTTACCTGGCCACCATTTCAAAAATGAATGTCTGACCACACTAAAATTGTGCAATTTTACATGGCCTTCTGTAGCGCTACTGGTGTAAAATATTTTGGTGGAAATTAGTTGAATTGTTTCGGAAATATGGCAAAATGTTCAATTTTCTCCCCTGGCCAAATTTGTTAAAAAGGCGGGAAATTGTATTTCTCTATGTGTAAATGATGATTATAATGAATACTGCAATTGTAACAATACTAGTTTTTTTTTATTGATTTATAAGTTTTACATTTTAACCTTAATTATTTATACTAACGGCTTTAATAATGCATGCCATATTTAAAACCCGTCAGTTTAAACGCACTGCTGTATCGCTAGTTCCACATATAATTTGGTCGAAACCGGTTGACTAGTCCTAGAGTTATGGCATAAAACATCCATTTTTTCATGTGANTTTGGTCGAAACCGGTTGACTAGTCCTAGAGTTATGGCATAAAACATCCATTTTTTCATGTGATGATCATCATAAACGCAGAGCAACAAGTTAATATACAAGCACATTCGAAGATTGCTGAAGATACCGCAAGTATACAAAGAAAAGTGGCAATTGATAACATTGTTTCGTAGATAAAACACACTATGCTAAAATGTTTTATAGCCGCCATTCGAAAAATAACAGTCTGGATTTCTTAAAACATACAATTTAATAAACTCTACCACAGTAACAATTTTTTTGCCAAATTCATTAGTAATCAGTTTATTGCATCCCGAGATATAATATAAAAACTTTATATTTCTTGTAGGGCCACGTTACAAAATTGCGGAGTTGTGAGACTCCTTAAAGCCAAATTATTGGTTATAATATATATTGCTAGTAAACAAAGTTAAACCCTACGTTGAAATATGTTTCGTAGTTTTGTAAATATTACGAACAGAACAAAAATATTTAAATGGCTACCGTTTTGAAAAAAATGTTTCTGACCTACTAAAAACATTAATTTAAACGACCTGCTGTAATGCTACTTGCCTGCCAAATTAGGTGGGAATTGGTTGTTTATTTAGAAACACGACAGGAAAATATTGATATTTCATGTTTTGATATCTTGCAATATGGCGTACAAAGAGACTTTGTATCGTACACATTTGATGATTCTAATATATACTACCAGCATACAAACATGATATTGAATTGAATGCACGGTATCGACGATANACATGATATTGAATTGAATGCACGGTATCGACGATATAGCATACCATGCTTAAATATATGGCTGCCATTTTAAAATAAGTGCCTCATCTAGTTAAAAAAATACAAGTTTACATCAATTGCCGCGGTAGGCCTACTACTAGTTTGCCAAATTATGTAGGAAACAGTAAATTGTTTCGCAAAATATAACATATAATCTTAATTTGATAGTGTGACGGCATCAAACATAATGGCGGACATAAGAGGCTCCGTGTAGACACATTTGATAGTTGTAATATATGTGTAGAAGGTGCCAGCCTATCAGTCTCCTCGCCCTCACTTCCAACTGCACTCGCCACACACGGGGCAGTCGCACAGTGCTGAATGACGTCACAGCTGCCACCACCATCAGGTGATCGTCCGACTTCAAGAGGCATCTCGTCAGGGCAGGGGTTCTTAGGGCCAGCATGTTGTCATCCAAACCCACCCAGCTGTCAGGCGCATGAGGCATCGACGTAGGAGACATGCGCCGCACCGCTTCCCCCCTTTCAACCTCGTGCCGCCTGCAGTGTGTGGGGTCAAGTGTTGTGTCCTACACGACAGTGTTCTGCCTAGATTCTGAAAATGTATTACACAGGCAATAAAGCTGAGGAATATCCTTCAATATTGCTCCTGTTGCAGTTTGAATATTCAAGTATTTCTACCTGGCCCATTTCAACCAGTAATGGACTCGCCCACTGGCAAAATGAAAAAAACATAACTACAATAAATATTATCTCCATAAATTTATTGTCATAACGAACATTTGTGATAGCTTTTTCCTGGATTTTTACAAGTTGAAAGACATTTGATAAACAAATGTGTAATGGATTATTTATTCTTAAGCCACTGAGTGGTCAATGTATATTCTATTTAATGCAAGTGTTATTCATGTAATATACGTCGTGTTCACTTAATTTTTGTAAGGGTTATACGTAAAGACAGAGTGCGTTTACTTTAAGCAAAGTGCATTTTTCAAATTTTCATGCTAGCATATTTCATATGTGCGTCTCGGCATTGGAGTAGGGTTGTCGTTCGCACGTGACCTCTCCGGGCCTGCACACTTCTCCGCTAATCTTGTGGCGCATTAATAGTCATTTATTTAAGTGGGAACAGCTTATATTTTCATTGCCAGAGGAGCATGCCACCCACACCTCAGGAGCCTTTTACACTCCTGAGCCGTAATTATTCACATGTAATACCACGTAGGCTTCGCGCCGTCTTCACTGTTTAGGAGCTCCCCGTGCCATAGCGGGGAAAACTGGTCATGTGTCCCCCAGAGGAAAGGGAATCAAATAAACTATCTTGTGCCGAAATGTTCGCCAAGCGTCTTTAATTGTCTGTCTGTACCACGGCTGCATAACCTATTATTTTCTTAAGAGAAGCTAANTTAAGAGAAACTGGGTCTTTAATCGACCGTTTTGTCATTAAGGGCGTTGGAATGGCCGGTAACAATATTAGCACAGGAGTGAATATGCGTTGAGAGGGGACGAAACACCTCTCACTAGCTTAGCCATCTTGAATTAAAGCTGACAATTCAATGCTGGACCATGAGGGGAGGCCACATCTAAGGGTCGTCGACCGCAAGCCCTCTATTCTTGTGCTCTGTGAGCTGGCGCCACAGGGGAAATTATCCTCTGCCTGATAGGCTTATTACCTTAGGCTTGCACAATACACACGCAAGTTGTAATTCTCCTGATGTCCGAACGCAGAAATGTTTAAAATTCTAGCCATCGAAGTTTAGTTAGAACATATTACATGGTTTCGACAAAGTTGCATAAAATGCCCTTAATTACTATCCACCGCCATTTGCAGAATAAGTGCCTGACATGCTTAAAACACAGTTTATTTCACATTCCGCAGTACCGCTTGTTTGCCAACAGTGGTGGGAATATATTTGCTTTTTCCCGAGAAATTACAGAATCTTCATTTTTTATCGGGCTATATGTTTAAATGGCGAACAAAAGTAGCTATCTTTTCTCATAAATTATTCTTGTAATAAATATTTTGAGCATACAACATTTAGTTTACATTGCGTAAACGGCATGGTAGATATACCAAATAAATTTAAAATATTTGTATAGCTGTTTTTTTGAAAATTAATTTATAATGGTTTTAAATAGCACATGACCTAATAAGTCACCTGCTAAATTTGGCGAGAACTGGTTGAGTAGTTCTTGTGTTATAATAACATAAAAGCTTTATTTTTCCATGTCTTGCTAATTTACAAAATGGTATACTAACAGCAATATCTATGATGCATTGTAAACAAACAAAATTTGGATTAAATCGGCTGAATGGTTCCAGAGATGACATTGCCCTAAATTTCAAAATCGCGGTCATTTTGAAAACAAGCGCCCAGTATGATCGAAACCTGTAAAATCCAGATGTTCTTATTACGTACTACATTTGTACCGTGTTCTGTAAAATTTTAATCAAGCATTCAACATTCTAAAAGAGGGAGATCGATCTTGTAAACCGTTCTTTCCATCGGAAATTGGTCTAAAAACCACAATGTTATATTATTATGTAAAATTAAATTTCAAATATAAATAATAATATTAAGTTAGGGTTTCTTGATGTCATTCTGTTTAAAATATTAAGCATACTTCAAACAGTTGTAGAAATCGTCCGTGCTAGGTAACAACGAACTGACATTAGAAAAACCGGTAGTAGATNAGTTAGGGTTTCTTGATGTCATTCTGTTTAAAATATTAAGCATACTTCAAACTGTTGTAGAAATCGTCCGTGCTAGGTAACAACGAACTGACATTAGAAAAACCGGTAGTAGAAAAGGTGTTACGTTGTGGGTTTCAAAGATCATAATTATATTGTTATTACCTTTTTGTTTTGAAATTATTTGTTTAATTAATTCACATAATGAATTCACATAGTTTTAAATTTATTCACATTCTGAAATCACACAAATAACCTTCTTAATTAACGTATTAATATTTTTATGATTTAAGCGAAGTGCAGCGCATGTTTGGATGTGTCACCAGTTTGTTGATGTACAAATTATTTAGAGGTTATTGCTGTTGTAATTTGTATGATTATCGCTAAGTTTGTATCGGCAATATCTAAAAAGACTCAAAAACCATATCGACTCACCACTAGAATAATATATTATAAATTTTCAATCACTTAAAATTAAAGAAAAGTGTTCTCATTGGCTCTCGTCTCCGAATTTCTGATTGGAGGAGAAATGTGGCGTGGTCAGACAATAGCCAATCAGAGAGTAAATAACAAAAAGTGAGCAACTAAGGTTAAAATCGAACTTTTTTCACTAACAAATGTAGTCAATAACCGCCGAGAACAGACGCGTGTGGGTGATGACGAAGAATATGAGAAAATAATGACATGTCAGCATAAATATAAGTACAAGAGCTGAAAAATGTTTTTAATTTTTATACTCGATAATATAAAACGAGTGATCTTTGTCTAATTTGTTTCAGAAGAAGAACGAATAAATAAAGGAAGAGAATTAATTTTGGCCTTCTGATTATACTAAAATGTTACAAAGGTTGTAAGAAATACGGAACTATTATTAGAGCAATAACAACGATATTCCAGAACTACGTGTCATATTCTCCATTTATCTTATTTTAAAATTTCAATTACAAAATACAATATAGATAAGCTTGGCAGATAAGGTAATTTTAACTTTTCACATACATTCGGATGCAATCATGCAATATAAAAATATGTCAAATCGGGTTATGCTGAAAATAAAATTAATAGTCGAGGGTTATTAATATAAAAAGGATTTAAGTATTGATTTGGTTATGTAAACAAAGACAGTGCAATAAGCTAGAGGTATAACAGGCTTAAAAACAAGCATGCAGACAAAGATGCTCTTAATTAACCCATGCAAATAATTAATTAATAACATTGACACTAATAACGAATAAAATTACATGTATCCATAATCCAACAAAGTAATTTAGGAAACGGCAACATCTCACAGTCTATAGATACAAGCTTGTTTCTGAAATTGCATAAAAATGTCAATTAACAATGCAGTATAATTAAGAAAGTAATACATTTTTTGAGGTACCAATCCTCGAAGCGTGAAGAAACTCGGTTTGCATGCATTTTATCTGTGCAGTAACTTTACAAACCTTTTGACATTAATAACTACTGAGATAATATATACTCGTCAAAAATATACTACGTGATATAATTAAACCTACTGAATACTATATAATTGACGTGGACCACTCCTGAGTGGTCTGGCACGGCCACTGTCATCACGTCATAAGCCCACAGTCGCTGCACCAGTGCGGCCCGCGGAACACGCACGTCATGCGCCCCAATGCGTGTCCGCATAGTTCACCGAGGGAACCTACCGAGTGCCTGTGGTGTCCCTAGAGAGATCTGTGCAATAATGATAGGAATAAAGTCTCAGAGTGTGTAGCAAATAGCCTAAGAATATATCGCCCACGGACAAATGTTCGTGAAATTCTCCCTTAGGTGATTGCGAAGTAATCGCAGAATAAATGCATATCATGTGAAAATTAAATAAGGTGTAGTGTATAATGGCTAGTGTAATTGAAGTTTTCTATATAAATTTCCGAGTGTAATTGTGTGTCTAATCAAGCCAATTAGTTACGTGGGAAATAATAAATATTTCTTTCAAACTTACCGTTCCGGTCGTAGAGTGCCCCAAATCTCAACATACCTTAATTTCCCACGTGCTCTGCAAGGCACCACATAATCATGTTTTGTATTTAAATAAGTGCTTAATTAAGAACTCTTAACTCCTACAGGAGTAAGAGAACTCACTCACAACGTTTCAGTGTCTTGTGGGGATATGTTTGAAGTTCTATGTTAATGAGGTCAGTTAATTAACTTACCGCGCGGAGTGGAGCGAGCTCTCGGCATGGACGCCGCTCGCTCGCGCCATCTCCGGCAGTCTTATTCCACTTGTTTGAGGTGCTGCACTTGCATCATCAAAATATTTAGAGTGCTGCCATTTTGAAAGTAAGTAACAGCGCAGGGTCGAAAAATACAAAATATCCAATAAAAACTGGCAAAGGTTGGTCGTCTGCTGATGATCGTACCACGAAAGATTGTCCTCTGCCATCTTTGTTGTCATCGAAACCTCTGTCACGCATATCCAAACTTTTTTTTTTTCATTAGGTATTAAATAATTCTCTAAAATTTTTACAATTTTTTTTGTTTTGATTTTTAATAATTTTAATTTAAGGTCATTGCGGTAATTTTTAAGTTCTACAACAACCAACATGGCGGTCAGTGTCATCAATAACATTTTTCTTCTTTTTTTGTTAACGAATTTTTTGTTATGGATACTAGACTTAATTTTTTTATGTTCGGATGGTGGTCGGTAAGGGATGGAGGGTGATAGGTAGGGTGTCGGAGTCGAGTGGAGGGGGAAGGGTAGGCTATCGTTTTATGTCCTTCAAGTTATAGAATTTTACTCGATTTTCTTAAAATGTACATGGATTTAGTTTTCAAGGTCACTGTGGTGAAAGTCAAGGCAATTGTGCTCCAGCCTGGTGGCCGGAGTCAGTAGATGTTATTATTTCTTAAATTTTTAGAAACATTTATAATAGTTATATTTATAATTTTTTGGAGGAAATGTGGCGTCAAAGGTGTAGTTTATAGTGGGTGTGTGGGAGTGTGAGGTTAACATCGTATGTTCCTCATATTCTAAAAGGGGATATTGGTTTGGTGAAGGGGTAGAGACCTGCTAGTGAAAAACAACCCTCCCCAAATCGTTACGATTGATCAAAATGGGCCTTTGAAGAATTCGTTTTATGCAAATAGGGGGATCGGTGCTTTTTGAGAAAAACGGAAAATTTTGATTGGAAAAGGGACATTCCAACATCGTGGAGGTCGGCTGCAGTTCCAATGCCTCGTGTCCTTGCCCTCGAGTGGGCATAATCATACTACAAAGTGTATGATTNCCCTTGCCCTCGAGTGGGCATAATCATACTACAAAGTGTATGATTGAACACATCGTCATAGATTATAGCAACGGATTCCGATCACATTAATATTAATCTATACTGCTGTTGCGAGTAACCAGGAATGTAATTACATTCCTTATATTATCGGCGAGTGTCAACAGACGTAGTCTACAGTACTTCAATTGCCGCGTTGCCATGTAGTCCGCGAATACAAACACGGATGTCTGATGACAACACAAATCGGTCCGACAGTTCAGTCTGAGCATCATGAAGAGCAGCAGTTGTTTTAGGAAAGTGTATCCAATGTTGTGCCTTATTCTTTAGTGCTTGCACATCTTTCCAGAACGTGTATGACACCGTAGCCTGGGTTACACCAACCTCTTCTGCAACGCCAACTTGAAAACGGGGATCTCCTGCATACCTTAGGAACGTTGTCATTGCTGAGAGCTGCACCTCGTGTGTCTGTTGATTCAGGAAGAAAGTGTTGTGCAATAAATTCTACATTTTTCTTTTCAAACGTGTACAATCTTTTCCGGTTGGGTACGTCTGTGCCTCTTAGTCTTGTATAAATGATTGATTTTCCGTTGCGGAACCATCACCACGAACTCAGCCATCCCACTTATCAGCCGCACTTAAGTAAATTGAGACACCGAATGAGGAACCTAACAAAACTGTAAGCAGTTGCTCGATANGATCTCCTGCATACCTTAGGAACGTTGTCATTGCTGAGAGCTGCACCTCGTGTGTCTGTGGATTCAGGAAGAAAGCATTGCGCAATAAATTCTACATTTTTCTTTTCAAACGTGTAAAATCCTTTACGGTTGGGTACGTCTGTGTCTCTNAGCATTGCGCAATAAATTCTACATTTTTCTTTTCAAACGTGTAAAATCCTTTACGGTTGGGTACGTCTGTGTCTCTAAGTCTTGTATAAATGATTGATTTTAAGTTTTCGGAACCATCACCTCGAACTCACTTATCAGCCGCACTTAAGTAAATTGAGACACCGAATGAGGAACCTAACAAAACTGTAAGCAGTTGCTCGATACGATGAGCAGTTGCTTTGTTTTATTTATACCAAACCAGGAGCAGTGGCTCAGCGGTGATGTCGGTCGAGCTGTTTCTTGCGAGAAGGTTGAGCAAGGCTGTATTTATTTATACGAAATCGAGCAACATCTTTGTATGAATGATTTTTTAGTAACTTCTTAATAATATTTATACTAATATTTGTCTCAGCAGCTGTTCGAAGAATGTCGGCTATGAAATAACAGTCAAAAAGCATATCGATTTGTGGGAATATTCCAATGCGTAGTGAATTAGATTTGGCAGTTAGTTATGCTCTAACTAATAAATTCGTTCAGTTTACTCACAATCAAATCTTATGTGGTACTCTTCTTGTGGGCGTAACGGCACTCAATTGAAGGGACTGCTTGCGCTATAGTTAAAATGTTGAAATCGACCAGACATATGATAAACCAGCAGGTTACTATTCATTTTCATATTTTAAGATCCTGTTCACGTCCACAAAGATTTTATTCTTGGAGATTAAATTTAATTTTTTGTTTCGCATTTAACTAGTTTCGAAATACGAATTGCTTGATCTCACATTGTGTTGTCTCCAAGTTTGTAGCCCGACGATTACGTAACAGGGATTCTCGGTAGCGAAGCTGGACGTTACAATCCAGTTGATGCGCTGGCTTAGGGGCTATCCGAGGTAAGTCTCGAGAAACCACCAGCTCAAAGCCATATCAATGTTCCTGCCATCTTCTGCGTTCGTCAGCATGTTGATATGTTTAACGGCGCTAATCTGAACGTGAGGCAGCAGACTTCCGATAAACTGGTACTTTAGTTTCACGGATTGCAAACTTTCTCTCGTATCAACGATTACATCCGAGTGCGTGTTGGCCATAAACATTTTCAATACTTGCTTAGAATTGGCGATGATGTGATTTTAGTCTTCGTCGATTACCAGCAGCATAGCTGGATGTTGAATACCTCGAACCTGACTCCCACTTACACAGGAACTTTGTAGTAGTCTCATATTCCCCAACTGGCTACCCTGAACACCGATAGCAGGATCGGCGTGGGAGTCAGCTTTATGAAAGAGGTAGGTTACTTACATATCTCGTCTGGTGACAAATTAAGATCCACACAACTGTGACATCTTATAAAAACAATTCAGTAGTATTGAATAGTACCGGAAGGAAAGAGACAGGCATACAAGCACACATTCTATGGAATAAAAATAGCCTGTAAAACACTTTTCAGCAATTTTTGCGTTGTACACAAGCAGCAGTACTTCGAACCTGTTAATATGCACTGTGAAGTTTCGTATTTCCAGCTATGAAACCCTTAAAAATTGGGAAACAAACTCTTTTATTTGAAAATATCAGAAAAAACTACAAATAAAACCAAAATAATATATACAGTTTATCAGTAAAATAAGATATAAAACTTATGAAATAGTAAGTGCAAATAAAATCCACCACTCTATAAGTAGGGGCTGTTTTCTCGGAACTGGATACCGTCAAAGTGATACAAAGTAACTGATTGTCTGCATTTCGTCATTGTTATTTTTAATCTGTCTTGAGAGTTCGCTAGATGCTCAGGGTACAACAATAAATACGATGTGATAATTGAAACCTCTCCGTATTTTTTTTCTGACGAGGAATGTTATTTGTACTCACAGTTTCAGAGACTGCTTATCTTACACCACTAACACACACTTCGTGTTCAATTTTTTTCAGCATTTGTAATTTCTGATATTTTCGTTTGAAAGTTTTTTTTTTCTTTTCGGGGGTTGAAAACTACCATAATAACCATATAGGTCATAAGCCGTACATAGACTTTTACCTCATTTCTCATATTAAATCACCTCCCACACGCGGTAACGAATCTAAAGAAACACTTTGTTTAATTATTAACTATATTGTATATTATTAAATATGTCACTTTGAACAAAAATTATTAATTCGTCCTTTTTTATGATCCTGTTTACTCAACCCGTCTTCTTGAATAAATAACTGTAGACGTATTACCCTAATAGAAGGGAAGATTTTTTTTTCACTTAGTAACTCATCAAAATTTGAAATTTTGTTTATTCTAATAAAAATGTTGAGTTTGCATTAGATTATGTTCATAAGTTGGGAAAAATGATTCTAAACTAAAACAATCGAAAAAAATCATAAATATTAGAAACATTACATCACAAAGTTTAATAATTCATTATTTTGCATGACTGTTAAGTTTTTGCCAGAAATATTGCCGTGGAAGGGAGACATTTTTGTTAACTGTGTCAGCAGCTGTTCTTCTGCAGTTCATATTCTAAACGCAATTATTGTACATTTGTCCTTTTCCGTTCGTTTAGAACATATCGATAGTTTCTATAGATTTGCCTCAATATCATAATTGTCAAAATATAATATCAGCTGCAAATATACACTTGGAATTCGCGTTTTACGACATTGAAAGACGGCCAATGATCGTAGAGGAAAAAACGCACACAAGACTGCTGTCTCGTTCTCGCCTGCACAAAGTCCAGCTTGCCCGCTTACTTATATAAGAACTAGCATCGCAGCACNTCCCTGACATCTTGCAGTAGAACTTCGAGTCCATCGCTAGTGTGTTGCTGTGGTTTTAGAACCACATTTTCCTCACGAGGTAAGTGAGACACTTGTAGAAACCCTAATATGCTACAATGTTTTCTTTGATCTCATTAATCCTTCGAGGCTTGTAGATATCGTAAGCTAATAATTGGTTATAAATGTAAAGTTATCACGCAATTTTAAGGAGGGAGGGGGGCACAAACTTCTAGCGCTTTTTATTTTGATATTTAAGACACGTCCTGTGTGGTTGTTCCGATTGTGAAAGGGAGGAAATGTTGGTTCAAGCTATAAAAAAAACCGCGCGATGGGCTTTCAAAGTAGAAGCAGGCAGTATTGTAACGAATGTGGCTTGAGTGTGAATATATATAAATATATAAATATAAATATACATATATAGAGTGAGAGAGGGAGAGAGAGCTGTGTATTCTAACCAGCTGCCAAAGTATATCAGTTATACTATTTATGTGTCTCCAATGAAAGTTCATTGCTTCCGAAGGATATGAATAAGTTAATTTGGGCTAGTATAGTTATGAAAGTAAAATGAAGTAATAAAACTTATTAACAATACATATAGCATACTACCAAACATAAGAGAGTTGCTTACATGGCGGGATGCTTTCATGCGTGTTCCAGAAATAATGACTTGCTATGAAAGATACACACATGCTTACTATAAACAGTTTGTTCCTTGTTTTGCAAATTAGTTTCTAGAAAGGAATTGAACCAGCGACTCCTGTTTAGTGTCCGAACTTTCTATCTACCCAGACAAGAGGAGAAAGAACGCATCTAGACTGTCGGTGCGGAATTGTCTCAGTGGTCAGCAATACTGACAATCCGTCTGAATAAAAAGGCTTGAATGAAATTTACTTACATCCAATTTACTGCATAGTTCTTAGAACTAAATGCTACAAAAATATACCGCAATTTCTTCTGCCTGATTGGATTTTGTTTCAAACAGAAAGTATAGAAGTGTAGATTTCTTCTGGGTGACGATAAACTGATTAAACGATAATTGTCCTTCATTGGTATGTGTTTATGCAAGTTTGAGCGTGAGTGTGTCGCATGTGCAATCTTTATACTGATTACAAATAATTATTTATTTTATGAGTTCAGGAAAACTTCAACGTTTTTTGTCATTAGAGTAAGTTGATAAGCACTAGGAGTTTAATGGTGGTCTAAATGATGTGATTCATAATCACTTCGAAAATGCGTATTATATCATAGCATCTATCGAAGAATGTTTCATTTAAAGACTGAATATATTATTTAATAAATATTAAACACTTATACCTCAAACAAGTTTGCAATGAAGTCATACAATGGAACTGTTCTTTACTAAAAGTGAGTGAATTCAGTTTGTGGGAAATTTACATTTATCAGCTCAAAGAAACCACTTTTGACCAAAACAGTTTTGCACGTACATCTTCACTAATATAATAGATAAATTATTAAACAATAATAAATCAAGATATATTTGCAACAATATCTATATTATTTATTTATTTATCATTTTAATATTTTATTTACATAAATATTAGTAAATAATTCAAGCAAAGTATTCGATTTCAACAATTTTTACATCTGACTACTTCGTTGTAATATTAACGCATCTGAAGACCTGTTTCCCTTTAATACGAAAAGTAAACTAGAATTTGAAACTAAATTGACAGTGTATGTTAAGAATTAAGTTTATTGCAGTTAAGTTTGTTTTTCAAGAAACTTAAAATATAATATTACTTAAAGGCGTGAACTAACGTAAAATAATGACGGAACATTGCTCAACCTTGATCTTGCCACTGTAGAAAGTAAGATTAAATATAATATTCTTAGTTTTATTTTGGTAAATGTTGTTAACAGATAATATAAATCGTTACCAAAGAAAAGCTGAAAGACTTTAAATAATTCGTATTTTTGCTAATCGTTTCTCGGGGTGACGCAATGACGTTTTAGTTAAGAATCACTTGATAGACAATGTCATAAAATTGATATATTAATTTAGGTTAAGTCTTTGTTGTTACAGACATCCTAATGATGATCAAACATGATATTGATGCCCTTGCCTACAACAGGAATAAACACCTTATAAAGGAATAAAAAGTTACTTGTAACCGTAGATAAAAATCAGTGTCATAATACTTATTGATGAAATGGCAATAAATATTTCTTCCTATGCTGCGATACACATGTGCATCACGCAGAACCCTTATTGCTCAGTGCAGTCTACAAAAGAAAGTTAATATCACAAACACATTTCATACAAATTGCCTGTAAGGAAAGGCGTCGAGGATTTTTTCTTCGAAACAGAGAAAGTCAAAGTGTTACAAGAAATTATGGTGATGAATAATATGTATTGAAAATTCACTAAATACTCAAAGAAATATGTTTNTCGAAACAGAGAAAGTCAAAGTGTTACAAGAAATTATGGTGATGAATAATATGTATTGAAAATTCACTAAATACTCACAGAAATATATTAAGAGAAATGTTATTACCNAACAGCTCCATATATTGTTACTTATGGCGAATGGTATTAGCAGTTATAGTTTCAGAGTTTGCTTATCATATTTTAGAAACACTTTCAAAGTTCACTTCCTTTAACAACTAGTCGTTTCTTACGTTTTTTGTAAAAACTTTTATTTTCGGAATTTCAGTCATAAGCNAACAGCTCCATATATTGTTACTAATGGCGAACGGTATTAGCAGTTATAGTTTCAGAGTTTGCTTATCATATTTTAGAAACACTTTCAAAGATCGCTTCCTTTAACAACTAGTCGTTTCTTACGTTTTTTGTAAAAACTTTTATTTTCTGAATTTCAGTCATAAGCCATATATTAATATCTATATCATAAATATTACAGATGATTGCAGCTCTACAAATATTAATGCATTCAACGAGTGTATGCATGCGTAGAATTCAAGTATAATTTACACCATTCCTTCTACGTACATGGCTTTTCTTGCCAGTCAGTGTGTTTTTGTATTCCGCCACACAAATAAAAGCCTATTATTGCGAAACAAGTTTTGAGTCTCTGCTAAGTGGACTGACGCTAGACGATTTGCAAAACTTGTATTTGCGTATTTTGAGTTGTCACAAGTGTCGAAGGAAAGGGACATTTTCATATGCTTGTGCATTGTGGAATTTTTACAATGCGTATAAAGAACCTAGAATGGCCAGACAAAGCAAAATGCTGAATACTAGAGACTGTCCGAACAAAATTGACTGTTCGAATATTGTGGGTTTGCACAAACACTGTGATCTCATAACCATAGAGTGGGCGGTGATAGGAAAGTTTTCATGTAAATTATTTCCTGTTGAGGAAAATTGTAAGGTCATTAAAATCTGTGAAGTCAATAGCAAAAAGTATGAAAGTGTAGTTCATTCATAACACACCAAAACATTTTCAATTCTTGTATATATCCGTGTTTAACACGAACGCTTTCAGTTATCACAAAAAATGGGCACTCCATGCATTAACGGATATAATATAAGTTGTAAGTGAAAACTATCCTAGTATCGCATTTCTTATTTCATTTGTACAAATCTTATATTAGGATGTATTTTACTCACATAATATGTTGTATCCATTAGTGCATGGAGTGGATTTTTTGAGATAGTTGTAACAGTTTGTGTTAAATGTGGATATTCTAAGCGATAAAAAAATTATTATGAATAAACCATATTTCATGTTTATTTTTATTTAAATTCACTCTTATTTAATGACCTTATAATGTTCTCAAAATGAAATAAATTATACGACTGCTGTGCCCTATTACCACCCACTCTCTGGTTGACATGTTACTCAAAAAAATATTGCAACCATACATAGCAGTAGAAAATTATATCATGTTACATGGTTTATTAAATATATAGTAATTTGCTACCACCTGATATTTTATTCGCAGCAACAGTATTCGTGTCATTCAGGTTAGAAGAATTTGCTGCGACAGTAAATCTACATCCGNAGCAACAGTATTCGTGTCATTCAGGGTAGAAGAATTTGCTGCGACTGTAAATCTACATCCATTATATATTATTTACATGCTCTCTGGCGTATTGGAAGTAGCCAACTTCTGTCTGGGCACGACGCCATATGACCTCGAATTCCAGATATCTACGGTTCAAGCCCTCGTCAGACTGATTTTATTCTGATTTCAAGCCTTGTCTGCTGTTTGGTGTTATTTTCAAACGCGATCATTGTACTTAGTTCCAGCTTAAACTATGGTGGGACTAAGTTGCACACTTGGTGGCAACAATCGCCGGAGCTCTGCGCGCGTACACAGAGGAAAAGTAGTTACATTATTTAGAGATCACATAAACGTCACAGATTACAATTTGTAACAGTCAGTGAGTATATATAACAGTGAGTGTCTCGTCTATCTCTCTCTCTATATATTTATGTATAATCTAACCATTGGTATATCAGTTCATTTTGTCACTAAAAAATATTTACTCCAAAATTATAAAGAAATATATATGAAATTCAATAGGCTAATATGACAATTTTATAAATCGATAATAAAATTTCTATTTTATCCTATTACTTAACGTATTCACTAAGAGATCAGGATATCGGTACCAATTAACTAAACCGGAACCAGGTATTTAATTTTGTATGTAAAATGTAGTGTTTTATTGGAGTCAGGTCTACAATTAACTAGCTTCTGCGGTTCTGGTTCTGCAGCACCCACTATGTCGGTACTCGTGTGGTTTTCTGTAACTTTACATCTGTAACAACTCTAAATACTTCATGAATTTCCTGTAAAGTTTGCGATTTTAAACCTATTACTATATTATTGCAAAAAAAAATACCTATTAAGAAAATTTAAATGTGTACACCAATATTAAGTCAATTTAAATTAGCTCAGATATGTCGTAATTTTACATTATAACGTTCGTCAGACAAAATGAGGCCACAGAATCAGCTTAGCATATGTCATATAAATATGTGTGTACTGTTGGAAAGTGTGTGACTGAGCTAGTTATTGTGAGAGAATGTAGTTGTTGACAGGAGAGAATCTGCCATGGCCGCCAGTAGCATATCCATGCTGGCCTTGCTGCTGCTGATGTCCGCTGTAACACCAGGACTCAGTACAGAGGGCGAAGGCTCGGTAAGCACGCCACATATCTACAACTCCTGTAGCTTGGTCGTGAATCTGCGGATCCCGAGCCTTTCTATGAAACGATAAAGAGGAAGAGGGCTTGAGAAACTAGTGATCAGAAATATCTTCTAATAATGTGAGAATTGCACTTTACCGCTGGTTCTGCGGCTCCTAACATTCTGATACACTGCGGCACAAACATCAGTAAAGGCGACGTATCAATAACTTCGTTGTTGTACAGCTGTGACGCTCACGATACCCGGAAAGAATGTTTATTTGTTTAAGTTAAAATTTTATCTCATCAGTGTATAGGTCATGTTGATTCTGAATATGATTCCGTGCGTACAAGTGTGCAGCGAATAGTACCGTAACTAGTGTGTTATCCAGGTTTAATCAGAAACGAAGCATTCTTATCTGTGTGGTACATGTGCTGCTACTGAAACTAGCTGCATTCACATATGCAGTGTGGAGTGTACTCACTCAGTATAGTGTACATACGCATACTCTGCTGAATAACTCACGCACTGTCATGTTGGCTCTGCTGTGTTACTCTTTGCAACACCAAAACTCTGGCAATAACTATATTTCAGTAAGTACTACATATATTATCGCAACCGAACTGCTGCGTTATCACGATAGATATGTCAGGCTTGAAAATTGTTGGATTTATAGAAGCAGTAGGGAAAACAATTGCCCCGTAAAGGACTCTGTGTTACAACAATCTATTATCTTCCACACAGTTATACTAGGTCTGATACTCCTGACGCTGGGAGAGTAAGAAATTCCCACATTGTAACCTAATGCCTCCTTCTCAGCTGTGGCTGACCTCCCGTGGCGCAGTCGGTTAGTGCGCCACTGGTCTGGATGCGGGAGGTTCCGGGTTCTAATCCAAAGTAAGGCGGTGGTGTTGGTTTAATTTAGGTCATTACCTATTTGTAAGCCGTCTCCTGATAAGCCTTCAGGACCAACACCGGGGTAAGTTAATAAGCATTTTACAATACATTTCTCTGCTACGTTATGTCTGCCGCATCAAATAGTCATCACGTACAGAAACTTCAGTATTACTTTTCGCATGTACGATCCATTGATAAAAACAATTTGCAGTGGGTTGTACTGTTGTCTATGTAGATGATACTCACATATTGCTTATTAAGTATATCGGAAATGGCTTCCAAGTTTTACTTTCTTAATTGTTGGCAGTGAGGATTGATGCTCTCTTTCTTTAATTTAAATACACGGCTAATTATAATTTAGAATAGAGTTTCACAGACAAATCAACCGAGAAAAAAACACAATATTAAAATGAACGTCGCTTAACCCATCTGCCGATATGTTAGGAAAGTGTTGATGGCGGTGCAAGTAGACTGGCGCCACCAGTATGTATGTAGCTAGGATAGTAAGCATGAGTTGGTGTTTAAACATACTTGTGCTGTGATTACAGCAGGATCATACGTCGACTGCCCTCATCATCGCCATGAGAGAAGTCAGCCGCGCCCTGGAAGGCTTCGGCGACGCAGTGCAAGGTGGTCTACGCCAGCAGAGACAAAGCAGTGACGCCTTGACAGACCTGCACACGCTCACAGCTACAGTGAGTGTATAACCAACAAACGTAGATGCTGCCAATATAGAAAGAGAAGGAAATAGTTTAAGAGTAGTGTCTACAGGATCATTCTCAAATACGTGCAAATATAAACAATTGCACTCTTATGTAGTTACAAGCTACAGTTAACTAAATACATGTATACTATCAACAGTCTAGCATGTGTGTGACCAGTTGAAACGCCAACTGTCACCATGCCTCAGTATCAGGGATTTGGAACACACCGTCCTTATATTGTAGGTGCATCTGCCCCATGACAACAGCTAGCGTCTGTTAGGCCCATACTTAACCATGTTGCAGCATGTATTGCAGTGCGAGGAGGTGCATGGTACTATTGAAGATGACCGGACAGCGTACCACAGATTCATATCTTATAGTCCTGGTTCAAATCTTTGATGAAAATGTGTATTAATAATATTAATCGTTACTTCTCTAAAGCCTTAGATGCATCCGATGCATCCTGTGAGTGTTAGTTTATTTACCAGCAGTGTATTTCATGTTGCCAAAATGTACGCTTAAATTCGGTGGAACATATAGTTCTCAGAGAATACAAAATTCTGGCGAAACGTTTTCTAACGTCATAGTGTAGAATCATTCTAATAAGGTTTTGTGTATTTGGCCTCCAAAAATCTGGAGACATAGATTTGCTTGTTTATCATGTATTTTTGTCCTACTCCCGCAAAAAAGCTTAGATTATTTCTGCAGAGTTTTAAACTGAGCGGTAAGAAGCCGCATACTAGGGCGCGAGTGATGGCGCGAGAATGCAGGCTGCGTCCGAGTTTCTCTCCAAGTATGCATAAGACTTCACTACGAACATACTAGCGCTGACCCAATAACAAATATAGTACACAGAGTGTCTATAGTTGGCAATTGCACGAAGTTGATGATCTGCTTAACGTGTTAGCGTACTTACAGCAGTCCGTATTTTTTTGGTTGTCAATGCTGCTTTTCAGGGGCTTTGAAGAACGACAGTTATATAAATATTTCATGTTATACGAAATTTATTAATTAAGTAAGATGATAAACTGTGCACATTATTAAAGTCAGTTACAGTGCTTTCAGTTATTTTATATTCTGAAAGTATTCGTATGCGTCTATATCAGCAACTTGTAAAACACAGCAATGTTCAAAAAGGTAATTTTATAGTTGTTTGTTTGGTATGTAATTACAGAGAAGCCCAAGATTTTCCAGAATTGTTCGCTAAAAGCATAATAGTTCAGTTTTCATACGTATATTTTTAGTTTTGTGTTTATCTGTTCTTATCACATGACATCTAATTGTTCTTTAAAGGTGGAGGCACTTACCCAAAAAAACGAAGATCTGAAAAACCAGCTTCTTAATAAAAAACACACGTTAAGGAAACAAACTAATGTTTATAAACGTTTATAAATATATATAATTTAGACAGGTTTTTTAAGCAAATTTTCCTATTATTACAATGTTAATCCATTTGTTAAGCAGAAATACTTCATTTTTCAAATTCTAATAAAAATTACATATTTATATGTTTTTATTTTTTTTATTTTCTTATGACCAGAACTTTTAACATATTAACGAAAGTTTTGAGAGAGAGACGGGAAAAAGCGATATTCTAGATGGCGTCTATTGTAGTGCTATAAGAAAATTTCATTAGCTGCGTAGCCTAGTGTTAAGTTGATGTACGTCCTATGGATATGACAGTGACACCAGGTTATTAGACAACTTTAACAAACGTACTTTAAAAATATCTATTTAATAAAATAAAATTTTTATAACTTACCAATAACTGCCAAACAAATGCTTTGTTGAACAGGGAACACTATGATATGGTTAATTCATGATGGATGTCTAAATATGTTGGATTATTTTTATAACTCTGTGTTTGTTGGGAGGGCCAAATATTTTGGCAATCATCAGATATCATGACCTTGTTTTCTTTAATTAATATAATATTTTGAAGTGCTAAAGATGAATACGTTAAAATAAACATAACAATTAAGCTTTTTCCGTGGCACTGAGAGTAGCAGATGCAGTATAAATCCCAGTCTGCTGCTTCTCTATACTACAGCTGNTTAAGCTTTTTCCGTGGCACTGAGAGTAGCAGATGCAGTATAAATCCCAGTCTGCTGCTTCTCTATACTACAGCTGATGTAGTCAAATGTCACTTATCAGCACAACACGTACACTGGTGAGATGCTGACAAGCTTGGCGTCATGCTGGCGTAGTAAGAGTGTGACATGTTAACTACGTATATACTGCTTCTCTATACTACAGCTGGTGTAGTCAAATGTCTCTTATCAGCACAACACATACACTGGTGAGATGCTGACAAGCTTGGCGTCATGCTGGCGTAGTAATAGTGTGACATGTTAACTACGTATATACTGCTACTCTATACTACAGCTGGTGTAGTCAAATGTCACTTATCAGCACAACACGTACACTGGTGAGATGCTGACAAGCTTGGCGTCATGCTGGCGTAGTAAGAGTGTGACATGTTAACTACGTATATACTGCTACTCTATACTACAGCTGGTGTAGTCAAATGTCACTTATCAGCACAACACGTACACTGGTGAGATGCTGACAAGCTTGGCGTCATGCTGGCGTAGTAAGAGTGTGACATGTTAACTACGTATATACTGCTACTCTATACTACAGCTGGTGTAGTCAAATGTCACTTATCAGCACAACACGTACACTGGTGAGATGCTGACAAGCTTGGCGTCATGCTGGCGTAGTAAGAGTGTGACATGTTAACTACGTATATACTGCTACTCTATACTACAGCTGGTGTAGTCAAATGTCACTTATCAGCACAACACGTACACTGGTGAGATGCTGACAAGCTTGGCGTCATGCTGGCGTAGTAAGAGTGTGACATGTTAACTACGTATATACTGCTACTCTATACTACAGCTGGTGTAGTCAAATGTCACTTATCAGCACAACACGTACACTGGTGAGATGCTGACAAGCTTGGCGTCATGCTGGCGTAGTAAGAGTGTGACATGTTAACTACGTATATACTGCTACTCTATACTACAGCTGGTGTAGTCAAATGTCACTTATCAGCACAACACGTACACTGGTGAGATGCTGACAAGCTTGGCGTCATGCTGGCGTAGTAAGAGTGTGACATGTTAACTACGTATATACTGCTACTCTATACTACAGCTGGTGTAGTCAAATGTCACTTATCAGCACAACACGTACACTGGTGAGATGCTGACAAGCTTGGCGTCATGCTGGCGTAGTAAGAGTGTGACAAGTTAACTACGTATATACTGTATGCGTGTGCCGCAGGTGCAGGACCTGGGCAGGAATCTTGATGAGTCACGCCGGTACGCAGAGAAGCTGGAGCAGTTGGTCCAACAACTCAACAACACAGTTAGTATACTTTGTTGCCAGCGAAGGTGGCTACACTTACACCTAGTCTTACGTAATCTAAACATCTTAACGTAACTTTGCAGTTATGTTAATACTTTCGTATTCGTAACTACGCCATCATTTAAAAATTCTAGAGTGTTATACAGAACTTCATTTGTTACTTATTTACAGTACGTATTTATTCCAAATACATTACAACATGTAAATACTACGTGTGCGCAGTAAACTAATATGTTAAGGCTGTTTACGGTAAAGGGATCACTTTTAAGGCCATATGTATGTTTTTGATATCAGTCATTTTCTATACTTCTACCATTATTTAAATAAATTTCGCCATATAAGTAGTGCACACGGTGTATATGGCAGCAATAAAATTAATTTACTGACAATTATTACTAAATGAGAGGGCTTCAAATGGTGCTCACTTTACCCTGAATAGCCTATAGTTGGCATTAACTTGCACATTTTCATATGTGGATAACGGACACTGTTTATTTATAGTTTATAATTTTTCGTCTTAAAAATATATATCCATAATTTATAAAGTTATGATTAAATACGTATATTGCAGTTACTAACAAAGTTATTCTGAATTAATTAGAATATCCGACACACGCAAAATACGGTATACCTAACTGAATTAAAAAATTCGGGATAGCTGAAGGTAACAATATTTTGAAGGTCAACTATGCGATACAGTGATAATAGGCAGCACTTTTAAATGCTTTCAGGTAATTTTAAACCATTGATATTTATAATTATTATGATTATTTTGTATCTACCAGATTTACACAGTTAAGGGCCTCTGGTATTCTGAAAAACTCTTATAAAGCGATAGTTTTCATATTATTGATATAAACTTGACGCCAGTGTTAAATATTGGTTTCATAATTTATAAATTTTCTAAATATTGTCCAAATTGTTATCAATCCTCATCTTGACTGACGGGCTAGAGGCAAGGTGCGGTCGTGGCAGTAGCAGACGTGTGTCTGTGCCACAGAGTAGAGAAGTACACAGAGGCTAAACTATGTGGCGTTTGCTTTTGTGTGGGCGTAGCCTCTCGCTGATTGTCTGCACGAGGCTCTCGAAACGTGTGATTGGTTACTGCATGCTGCGCTAGGTCACCTATTGGCTAGGCTGCTGACTAAGAAGTAAGTTACCAGGCGCTGATTGGTGGAAAGTGTTCGGAAATGTTACTGGACACTGACGCCATATTGCTGGGGTGTGCGCTTGCATTTCTTGGAATAATCAACTGTTTCTCCTCTGTATTCGTTAATGCTCCATGTGCGTGAACATTGCGTTATGCATCTTAGCTTCACTCAACTCTGAACTGGAAAGCTAGGAGTCGGGTGAGGTTCCCGTATAATACGCCCTGCTACTGCATGTTTTGAAAATATTCTTTTAATTATCCCTGGTTCCGCAGTTGTATCACATATTTCGGTACTTCAACTAACAATAATTATTCTAGATTTTGTTAAAATAATACTCTTTTAATATAACATAATCCACAATAGAGTTAAAATGCGAAATAATGGAAACATCTTGTGCCACATTTGTTAACGTAGTCTTATTATAAAGATTTTAAATTAAAATTTGCTTCAAGAAAAATTTAAAATTATATGTTTATTGACTTAGCGAAAATTTTGATTACCTACGCAACAAAGTTCTACAGTGCGGCACTTTGTGCGTACACAATAAGGGCATTATATATATTTTTTATATTATATTAGAATATAAATTTATTTACGAAACAAATTAAAAAATTACTGATAAATTGATTTATAGTATCCCGCGGTGATAATAAAAATAATTTTAAATTGGATCCAAATAAAATATATATGGGAACCACTATACAATTCAACTAAATGTATAATAAAATTAAAATGTTCACTAACCTCTTAGTTCTAAGTTGGAAGGTTAGTGACCCACATCTTTTCATTTGCAGTGTGGATTTTCATGGTACCTTAACACAAAATTATAAACCAATTTTTCAATATAGTGGATAACGTTGGTCACTTTAAGATATTTTAAACTTTATAACAAAACTGGAAATATTTTACAAGTGTTAAGACATGTTAGCAGCAATAACACTTTTCTTCGTAGCATTTGTTTAGTAATGTAGTTTTTAAGTTGCTACATACATATACTAAATATTGAAAATCATAGTNATTTTTCTAGATTTTGTTAAAATAATACTCTTTTAATATAACATAATCCACAATAGAGTGAAAATGCGAAATAATGGAAACATCTTGTGCCACATTTGTTTACGTAGTCTTATTATAAAGATTTGAAATAAAAATTTGCTTCAAGAAAAATTTAAAAAGTAGATATTTTTTGACTTAAACAAAATTTTGATTAGCTACGCCACAAAGTTCTACAGTGCGGCACTTTCTGCGTACACAATAAGGGCATTATATATATTTTTTATATTATATTAGAATATTAATTTATTTACGATACAAATAAAAAAATTACTGATAAATTGATTTATATTATCCCGCGGTGATAATAAAAATAATTTTAAGTTGGATCCAAATATATATATATGGGAACCACAATGAAATTCAACTAAATGTATAATAAAATTAAAATGTTCACTAACCTCTTAGTTCTAAGTTGGAAGGTTAGTGACCCACATCTTTTAATTTGCAGTGTGGATTTTCATGGTACCTTAACACAAAATTATAAACCAATTTTTCAATATAGTGGATAACGTTGGTAACTTTAAGATATTTTAAACTTTTTAACAAAGATGGAAATATTTTATNAATTTTTCAATATAGTGGATAACGTTGGTAACTTTAAGATATTTTAAACTTTTTAACAAAGATGGAAATATTTTATAAGTGTAAAGACATCTTAGCAGCAATAACACTTTTCTTCGTAGCATTTGTTTAGTAATAAAGTTTTTAAGTTNTTATAAGTGTAAAGACATCTTAGCAGCAATAACACTTTTCTTCGTAGCATTTGTTTAGTAATAAAGTTTTTAAGTTGCTTCATACATATACTAAATATTGAAAATCATAGTGGTAGTAAAACGCGATGAAAATTTCCAGGAATAATAACAAAACATTTCAGGCTANACTAAATATTGAAAATCATAGTGGTAGTAAAACGCGATGAAAATTTCCAGGAATAATAACAAAACATTTCAGGCTAATTATACTTTCGTAATGTATTGTGTAATATAGATATATATATATACTTTATTACAAATAACTAATCACTAATATTTCAGAGATTTGTCGTACCTTAATTAAAGAAGTTAGATGCCAGTACAACAGTGCTTCCCAAACTGTGGTCCGCCAACCCTAATTAAGGGGTCCGCGACGAACTTCGAGAAAAATTAATACATTATTGCGAATCTGGATTTTCTATCTACGCAGCCACCAAAACTAAATACCGAGGCTGTCTAGATGCTGACTCCAGCTATCAAATATTAAACCAAATAATTCAAAATTGTGCGAATTAAAACAGCCTCATTCTTCCCATTAATCACGCTGAATCTATGTTCAAATCATTAAGTTGAATTTATATTGTTCGATTTCCTACAATAGTTGTACCTACCTATCTATTCCGTTCTGTATAATTTGTGTTTTGTGTATTAAATAAGGTTGAGTTTTTAAATCTAATTTTTTATAGTGATATTCCCCTCCACCACTAATAACAAGGCATGGCCTGGCTAATTTACCAAACGTTTATTTACCCAAAACTGCACATTTAGTGTCATGTATCTAAATCTAAGTACTTGAGTAAGAGGGGTCCACGGTAGATATTGTTCCGTGGAAGGGGTCCGCAAGCCAACAAGTTTGGGATCGACTGCAGTACAACATATTTCCTTGTTTTTTATTATACTGAATATTTTCAGAATTGAGTAACTTGAAATAAAATAAAATGTATTTCTCTACAGAGCTCAATATTGAAAATTTTAATTCTCAGATTGATACATAACTGATAGGTTTCCCATATTTAGTTTAGACACTGAACATTGAACATAGTTTAAACAGAAAAGTGCAATTGCGTGGTGTATTTTACATATTTCACTGTGTGTGCTTTTAGCAGGAGAGTAAGAAGAAGGATGTGCCTGGGTGTGCGGAACAACCTCCGCAGAAGATTAAAAACCTGGTAATGCTGCGTGTTAAATTACATAACCTATGGCTNTGTGCCTGGGTGTGCGGAACAACCTCCGCAGAAGATTAAAAACCTGGTAATGCTGCGTGTTAAATGATATAACCTATTGTCCATAGCTTTATGGAGTCGCATAATGGTACTGAGGCAGCGATATATGTTATTGTCATAAATATTAAATACTACAGCCTACTGTATATCTAGACCAACGAAGGCGATGCTCACTGATGTAGAATTGCACATTTTGTCATTTGGAGCAAAACCGATTTAGAATCATTGAATTCTTATCATAAAACTACAGTTCTAATAGTAACAAACAAATTTTATACCAATTTTTTTGAAACATTAATTATGCTAACAATTATTTTTTCGTTAGAAATCTTCGGCTCTTTCATATATCTAGGCAAAAAGATAGCACCCGAGTACCAACCAAAATATTTACACAAATATTGAAACTGCAATTTTTCTGCCTTAATATGCATTCACATTAAAATCTTAAGATGAAAATTTTAAAAATTGCATGAAATTTTTTATTCTTTGAATGTAAATTGGAACTTTCTAAACGATAAGAATATGAAGTCCTGACATCCGATGATAAATTCATAGGTTTATAATCAAATACTATATTTTAAAAAATGTTGTAATAGTGTGAATTGTTAACGCAGTAGTCAGGAAGATAATTTCAATTCAGATAACACACCACCGCCGCAGAAAATAATACATATTGTTTCGTTAATTGTGATTACTATAACACAATTACTTATACTTGTAAGGATATGCAAAAAATTCAAACCTATTATTANGTTTCGTTAATTGTGATTACTATAACACAATTACTTATACTTGTAAGGATATGCAAAAAATTCAAACCTATTATTAAAGAGTAAACAGAATTTTCCAATTTAAGACTACGGGATTTTTGACGACAAAATTACACAGAGATGCNCCTATTATTAAAGAGTAAACAGAATTTTCCAATTTAAGACTACGGGATTTTTGACGACAAAATTACACAGAGATGCGATAACTTATTGCGATGTGTATAACTTTGTAACACAGATATATAATGTGTGGTTAGCTGCATATATTATCGTCGAAAAAAATGCATAATAATTCTAGATAGATAAACGGTTCACTGAATTAACGTACAGCATCTCAAACGACATCCTTGTAGTATAATTGAAACTTTTTACGCTGTAAGAGGTCAAATACTAATTTTAATTTTACATAAATTTTTATACGGCCGTACATTCCCAATTTTTATTCAATTGTATTTAATATAACGGAAAATTTTTTATCTATGTTTTACATAATTAAGCATATTTAAGTTGGGGACATAGACAGCTTTCGGCTGATTAGCCATCANTTATCTATGTTTTACATAATTAAGCATATTTAAGTTGGGGACATAGACAGCTTTCGGCTGATTAGCCATCAGGGGATTCACATCCTGACAAGATGGCTGACATAGCTATTGACTGATATTGGCCAGCTTGGCTAACATAACCTTGGGAGATAATAATGTGTTACAGCATAGTCTGTGAGCAAACTACGCAAGGGTTTGGGCAAACTCATCCTGTGGGAATATGACATGGCATTGAAAATAAGTTACACTATTAAATTATATATATTATTTTTATAATAATTTATACAATTTTGTTTTTTNACATGGCATTGAAAATAAGTTACACTATTAAATTATATATATTATTTTTATAATAATTTATACAATTTTGTTTTTTAAGGTTATGCCAGCTTAAGTTAGGATGCTTTAAGTTGTGGCATGTTACATAAGGTTAAATTAGTTTCGTTACANAAGGTTATGCCAGCTTAAGTTAGGATGCTTTAAGTTGTGGCATGTTACATAAGGTTAAATTAGTTTCGTTACAAACACCAGAAGGTTAGGTAAAGAAAGATTTCTGGGGATGGTTCGACTCATTTAGGTTAGCTAATATTCTTATTGCATGNTACCAGAAGGTTAGGTAAAGAAAGATTTCTGGGGATGGTTCGACTCATTTAGGTTAGCTAATATTCTTATTGCATGGTTTAGATTATGTAATATTAAGATGAGTTATATGGATCTTGATTAATCACGTATACATGNAATATTCTTATTGCATGGTTTAGATTATGTAATATTAAGATGAGTTATATGGATCTTGATTAATCACGTATACATGTAAGTTCAGATCAGGTGAGTTTACTTCATGTAAGGTTAGGTGTGGTCAGGTTACATTTCTTTAAGTTAGGTTAGTTATGTTTGATTTAGATTAGGTGAAAACGATCACATTGGAACTCGTATGATGCAATAAATACGCACACTAAATTGCATTGGTGCATTAGAGCTTTACAGACTCGCCAGAATAAGGCGCAGCAAAGAAATGTCCTGTGAGAACACCCAAATGTATACACCAAGGAGGGACAGTTAATAATCTATTTTTGTAGTCAACGATGAACATGCTGGGAACGGTTTTAATTATTTTTGTTGAGGATATGCTGCGAAGTATTATAGGAATCATTAGGAACAGACAAGCTCGGAGGACAAACAGACTTGATACGTTCACTTACATAGGTATGCAATTTGATTCAGGGTCACCTGTCAGAGCACCGGGGTAAGGTTCAAGGCTGAGGCTAACTGGGTTTCATGAGAAACGAATATCAACAGAGCCAAAGTCGAGAACATCAGTCTTGGTTTATTGCTGGCTGCTCGCCAAGTGTTGAGGGAGCTCGTTATTTGGCAGGGATTCGTCTCTTGGGATGTTGAGCATAGTGTGTACTTGACTGAGCTGGTCTCGACCTGGAGCTTCTTTGGAGCAATGTGGTCGCAGTAAAATGTGCACTTAGTGTGTGCACACTCAGCATTTTATTCAACCTATATCGATATGATGACCATCGTACTTAAAGCTGGACTATCTCTCGAGTACTTCTATGTGTCTCACAACTTTCGTATAATCTTGGGTTCGAGTTTGCTGAGAAATCACCGTCTCAAAAAAAATTCTTATTAGAATCACGAATTAACAATTTGCACCATTATAATTGTTACATAAAACCAAATGTAAGGTGTTANAAAAATTCTTATTAGAATCACGAATTAACAATTTGCACCATTATAATTGTTACATAAAACCAAATGTAAGGTGTTAAATTTAATAACTAGAGTGCCAATAATCAATACATGCAAAAAAAATCGAGAACTCTAATGTTTGCGTAATGTTCGTTGTAATTTTTTGCGATATTAACTTTTTGTATTCAAATGTTAAATTATTCAATTAAAGTCGGTCGCAAATTTTATGGTGAAATAAGAAGTTTTCTAGACGTATTTTCTGTTATAATTTGTGTTTTTCTTCAGACTGAAGATATATTATAAGCGGTTGTTGAACTAGTTTTACTTTAATGCTTAATAAACATGATTTCAATTAGTTTTAATATACATACATTAGTCATAATTTATTGTTGAGCGTGAGCTTATGTAGCGGACAAACAAATCAGAATAAAGAAAACAAGAAATAATTTAAAATATGTATAAAATAAAACATAATTACAGNATATATTATAAGCGGTTGTTGAACTAGTTTTAGAAATTACGAATTATTTGTACTAAAGTTAAAGTTTTAATATACTTACATTAGTCATAATTTATTGTTGAGCGTGAGCTTAANTACGAATTATTTGTACTAAAGTTAAAGTTTTAATATACTTACATTAGTCATAATTTATTGTTGAGCGTGAGCTTAAGTAGCGGACAAACAAATCAGAATAAAGAAAACAAGAAATAATTTAAAATATGTATAAAATAAAACATAATTACAGTTTTTTGCAAAAAAAAACAGGATTACCCTGAAGGTTCCATCGCAAAGGCAAATAAGTGGATACTGCCACAGCACATCGTAGTGTGTATACAGAACCAAGCCTTCATTGCTAATGACCAACACTGGCNCATAAGTGGATACTGCCACAGCACATCGTAGTGTGTATACAGAACCAAGCCTTCATTGCTAATGACCAACACTGGCAGGTTGCACTTACTATGGTGTTGGACTACCCATAGCACAGGGACAGGCGGCGATAAGGTCGGACATTGAGGCATACAGACGTAGGATGTCCTTCTGAGGAAGATCCTGCCTCAGATGAAGCAGCTAACCCTCCAAATANACATTGAGGCATACAGACGTAGGATGTCCTTCTGAGGAAGATCCTGCCTCAGATGAAGCAGCTAACCCTCCAAATAGTCCATAGTTGCCGCTGGCCGATGTTGCATTCAAATATGTTCCCAAACGTTCTCGATGAGCGAGAGGTCTAGGGACCTGCTGGCAAAGGAAGAGATACCCGTGCTGTGTGAGGCCGGGCATTATGCTGCTGGAAAATGGGGTTGTCTAGATGCACCAGGAAGGGGAGCGCACATGGTCACAGAATTTCCGGGACAGGGTTTATTCAATCACCACCTGTGAGGTGTAGGAATAATAGGAAATGGCACCGCACACCATGATACCTATCGTGCCGTTATACATTGAAGTGTGGATCAAGGCATTGGCGAGGATATCTCCAGACTCGAATTCGACGGTCTGTAACCAGACAGTATCGTTATTCGTCGCTGAACACGACTCGTTGCAAATCCGCAAGCTGCTATTTACCTCTTTCCTGGAAGAAGGTCACANTCGTTATTCGTCGCTGAACACGACTCGTTGCAAATCCGCAAGCTGCTATTTACCTCTTTCCTGGAAGAAGGTCACAAATGCTAGGCGATTCTTGGGTCGTGGTGGTAGACGTCATAAGGGACGCCACGACAACAAATCTCGCTCTGCAATCTGCCTGTATACGGTATTAGTAGACACAGGTGTATGACCAGCTGTCGTAATATGTCCGTGGATGTTGCGCAGCGATGCGTGCGGAGTNCGGTATTAGTAGACACAGGTGTATGACCAGCTGTCGTAATATGTCCGTGGATGTTGCGCAGCGATGCGTGCGGAGTGTATACAGCTTGTCGTACCTTGAATTGATCCTCTCAGCTGGGGTCTGCTGGTCGGCTCAAACATGCTNGTGCGGAGTGTATACAGCTTGTCGTACCTTGAATTGATCCTCTCAGCTGGGGTCTGCTGGTCGGCTCAAACATGCTCGATGGATGCGTGTACTTTCCTGTCCCCACTGCGTCCAATACCGTCTCACAGTGTAAACTGAACGGTTCGAGTGGGGAACGATGCGCCAACATGCCTCTCGGAGGCCGACAATGCCGCCTCTCTCAAACTCATCCAGCTGGGTAATGGATTGTTGAATGCACCATCGGGGAATGTTGTGTGTACTCTGTTTTTGGCTCAAGCAACAAGAATCAAAACTTATTAGGACACTCTTAATTTGACGATATCATTCACATTGCGGTTACATATTTCAGATATTGCATATTGACAGAACAGTTAAATGTACGCGGTTTATGGAGATGATTACACAACAAACATATCCAAACATATGTAGATGTTTTCTATTTAATGTACAAATATAAATATAAGTTTGAGGAAAATCTTTAATTGCCATAAGCTAAAATACAAACTAATTGTTGTGTTAACAGTCCGTACTACTGCAAATAGAAACCAATTCATTGCAAATTCTCGCCGGGAATTGATATGATCCAATTTAATTATCGGCCCAATATAGGCGACTCTTGCAATCATTTGCTATGTAAATTACGTTTTCTTGTTCGTGGCCCTAAATTAATTTATTTATTCAAATGAAATTTACCACAGTGCTAACTCAAAAGTCCGAAAATTCCTCTTTTTTCCATATTTTGAAGAATATGAAATAGAAATACACTATCGTTTGTTAAAAATAAAACCCCAAGAAGGATACATGTTATTGAAATGAACACTATACCAGATATTACGTACACGAAAAAAAAAGTATTACAATAATAGGAGTTTACACGATCTCTGACCTCGACGTCGGGGCATGGAACCTAAGAGGGCCNAAAAAAAAAGTATTACAATAATAGGAGTTTACACGATCTCTGACCTCGACGTCGGGGCATGGAACCTAAGAGGGCCTGGATATGATCCTCCACATGGTATGTATGCGAGTCCACANCTGACCTCGACGTCGGGGCATGGAACCTAAGAGGGCCTGGATATGATCCTCCACATGGTATGTATGCGAGTCCACAAAGCATCAACAGTTCCATGATGAACAATTCGCTGACACGCCATATCCCAGACATGTTCGATGGGCGACATGACAGGCGAACGTGCTGGCCAGGGAAGCAGTGATACCCGTCGTTAATTGAAGAAGGCTTGCACATTTCTCGCCACATGTGGCCGGGCATTTTCCTGCTGAAATATGGCATGTAGAGTCGCCTGACTGAGGGGCGATACCTTGAGCTCTAAAACCTCCCTGATGTAGAGGTTGCTGTTCAGATTGTCATCAATACGTAGGAGTCGATATCGCATGTTGTATCCAATAAGTGCTTTCATTTCTCGTGTATCATATTGATCTTGGAAAGTATGCTGGTTGGTAGCATACTATAGTTCATGTTATTTGTGTCAGATATCGTAAGCTATACATCGGTATATTTGCANGTATGCTGGTTGGTAGCATACTATAGTTCATGTTATTTGTGTCAGATATCGTAAGCTATACATCGGTATATTTGCAAAATTTTAGTCATTTGCAAGAAGCATGGTCTGTTGTCTGGGTCAGTGTATGTGCGTGTGCGTATATGTTTGGATAAGTATGTGTGTGTTCGCAAATGTTTGGGTAAGGGCGTGTTCGTGTGTGAACATGTTTGGGTAAGTGCATGTATGTGTGCGAACATGTCATGCGATGTTCCCCTACCACTTTATTTAATGCTTGACGATCCCTGTCGGTCAACACTCTTAGACTACACAGCCTCGATTTTGTTGCGGTTTTACTTCCCTTTTCCACTTTAAAATCACTCCCTGTCAGTTGATTTGGGCAACATCAGAATGGCAGANTGTTGCGGTTTTACTTCCCTTTTCCACTTTAAAATCACTCCCTGTCAGTTGATTTGGGCAACATCAGAATGGCAGAATGGACCTGACGTTGTGTTATGGTGATTTTTTGAGGATTAAAATGTTGTTATGTTTTTTTTTCTGATGCACAATTTAAATTTAACTTGGCTGCTGTAGCCATAATTTTAGATAATTCTTATGTCAGGATCTTTTGACACGGGTAAAGAATACAATCTTTAGCTCAGCAACTGAACGCATGCTTTAAAAACGATCTGTTTCTATACTTGTGAATGCCGTCAGCAGTGCTCTTCGCGCTAATTGCCGCNTGAACGCATGCTTTAAAAACGATCTGTTTCTATACTTGTGAATGCCGTCAGCAGTGCTCTTCGCGCTAATTGCCGCCGGTAGGGTCTTTGCCACCGGTAGAATGTGTCACAGATGGCCTGTGATATTTGCTGAGTGACGCATTTGAGCACGTNCCACCGGTAGAATGTGTCACAGATGGCCTGTGATATTTGCTGAGTGACGCATTTGAGCACGTGTGTTTGAAGCGTGATGGTGATCGAATTTTCTGTCTCACTCCCTCATGCGCTGTTCTATATTTGTTTCTACTTTATATGCAAACGATCAGCAGAAGAATNACTCCCTCATGCGCTGTTCTATATTTGTTTCTACTTTATATGCAAACGATCAGCAGAAGAATGATAGGGAAATGTAATGTGAAAGCTGTCTCTATTCCCGTGGCAGGTGAGCGCAAGTTTATAAATACCTACCTGCGTGGTCTCTCTTGCTCNGAATTTTCTGTCTCACTCCCTCATGCGCTGTTCTATATTTGTTTCTACTTTATATGCAAACGATCAGCAGAAGAATTATAGGGAAATGTATTGTGAAAGCTCTCTATATTCCCGTGGCAGGTGTCCGCAAGTTTATAAATACCTAACTGCGTGGGCTCGCTTGCTCTTTGCTCTTTTGTCTTCGCTCTTCTATTGAGAAGGTGGCGGCGAAAGTACAAGGCCTAAGGCAAACGCGGAATAACACCATGTAGATAAGTAACTTGTTCTTTTCTATCATGTANCGGCGAAAGTACAAGGCCTAAGGCAAACGCGGAATAACACCATGTAGATAAGTAACTTGTTCTTTTCTATCATGTAGGTGGAGTTAATTGGTAGACGTTCTGGGGCCAGCACAACCAGTAGTCAAAAGTATTGTTCTTTCGAATTCAGTTGTGTCCCTTACTCGTCNGTAGACGTTCTGGGGCCAGCACAACCAGTAGTCAAAAGTATTGTTCTTTCGAATTCAGTTGTGTCCCTTACTCGTCCATGTACCACAACTAGCTTAATTATGTTCTGACTCCGGTTTTGGAACTGTAGGCTAGTCTAAATCAATATACAGTGAATGGTTCAATATTTATTGTTTAAAACTTTTCAGGTACTGCAAGGCAGCTTGTCGGTTATTTATATTATTTGGATTATATTTATGTTGAATCCTCGGCCGTGACTGTCATCCCTCTTTTGATAATTTTGATACTTGTATGTCAATAATAATGAATTACACATGCGTTTTCCGAATAGAAAACAAACTGAATTGCTATAGTTACTATTTTTACAGGTGTATTAAAATCAGCTATGAACCAAACTACAGGTAGTCATATCCCCCCTCCCCACTATNAGTTACTATTTTTACAGGTGTATTAAAATCAGCTATGAACCAAACTACAGGTAGTCATATCCCCCCTCCCCACTATTCATTCTAAAAACTTGTGGATTAATTTCTATTATTTTAATATAATATCGATATCTGTAGAAAGAACGGTTGATCTCCACAATTATTCGATCCCATCCAGTCCCACGCTCTCCCCCTTCGGGTGACAATATTGCTTACTGATGTGGCCACCAATAACTGCACCACTCCAAAGTCACTGAGATCCCTTGTTCCACTCATTCTGCTGCCATCGCGTGGTACTGACCAACATCTAGCACTCTACCTAACTTTATAGCGGTGATGGTTGTCATAGTGACAGGTGGGGTACAGTTTACTTTTACAGAGGGATGTCCAGATATTTCTGATCAGAGAGAGAAGGCGTGTAATGGGATAAATGTTGCTGTTCGTATGGTCGAGGCACGAATATGAGACATATTTGGGAGGCTCTAAACAGCTGATATCTTGAGTGCCGAAGGGAACGAGATGAAGTGTGGAAGGATTTGCTAAGGAATAGTAAGTTGGGGGAGTGACCGAGTACCCCGGGAAAATCCCCGCCCCATTTCCCCGGGAATNGGATTTGCTAAGGAATAGTAAGTTGGGGGAGTGACCGAGTACCCCGGGAAAATCCCCGCCCCATTTCCCCGGGAATGGAGCCCGGTCTGCCATGGCGACTGTCGTGACAGCCGCATCCCAACTGGCGCGTGTTCACAGGTGCTACAGTACAGCTGCTCCAGAGACTGGCAGACATTGAGGAAAGGCCTGGATGCTGAGATGGACCACAGTAGCGGGGTGTACGGTGAGCTGAAGGACATATACCAGTACTCAGTGAACCCGCACTGGCATATGGGCTACTATGGCTACACGCAGCTGGTCACGCTGCTACTGTGCGCCGGCATGCCTGTCGACTTGCCTGACGAGTCAAACAACACTCTGCTGTATGGCGCGGCGTACGGCGGACACTACCAGCTCACGGAGATGCTGCTGTCGCGCGGGGCCGACTTGAATGGGAGGGACTTCTACGGCTTCACACCGCTCATGGCGGCGGCGCACTTTGGTAACCTCGAGATAGTGAAGCTACTGGTGCAGGCCGGCGCTGACACCACGGCTACAGACGTAGACGGCCACAATGCCCTCTACTATGCCAAGTACAGTGGCCCTACAGCAGTGCAGCAGTACCTGGAGCAGTTCCCCGCCTAGCCTCGCCCACACCTAGACAAGCAATAAAGCCTTTACTCAGACTAACCTGTCTTCTTTACTTGTCTAACTTACTCACCTGAAGTGCGTACTGGTGTGATAACACTGGTGCGCTACCAAAGTTGCAAGGACTTGATATTTGTAAGAAATGTGAACGAGGAGCGTCTGTACTGGTTATCGGCAGCCTATATGCTCCTCAGCAAAATTATGTTTCCGAAACGTCATNTGTGAACGAGGAGCGTCTGTACTGGTTATCGGCAGCCTATATGCTCCTCAGCAAAATTATGTTTCCGAAACGTCATCATAATAATTTGTCTTATATTTCCTATATATAAAAAAAAATTTTCAAGCAAACCTTTACAAAAAAGATTTTGAAAATAAAATTATGTGTGTTTTTTTTACTAGAAAAGAGGAAGCAAACACAGATGTGAAAAAAAAGCAAAGAATAATAATGCCCATTCATCTGCGTGGCTCAATGTAAAAAATTTCATATTTTTCCCCAACTAATGGAGTAAACTTACAGAAATTGTAGGCAAACTTCTTATCTTTGTATTGTGTGATAGGTTTTTTTTTATCAGTAAATAAGCATTTCCTGAAATCACACAAATATTGATAGACTTGTCTTCTTTTGAATATCTCATTTGAAATTAAAATGTCCAAGCTAAAAACGTACTTATTATTTCTCAACTGTAGTAGATTACGTGAAATGTTAACTTATAATAATGTAGATATGTTCTTCCTTTTAATCTTAGTTGATTTACTGTAGTCCCCAGTACAGAACGGATAAACAAACCATACCAACGTATGGTACGTCATCATTATAAAATAAAACAAAAAACCTTTNCCCCAGTACAGAACGGATAAACAAACCATACCAACGTATGGTACGTCATCATTATAAAATAAAACAAAAAACCTTTTTTTAGGTTTTGGAACATTACAATACATAAAATACAGACACACATTTATTAGACTTATCGTTTCATACATAATAAAATCAAAACAATCGTTTCCGTTAATCTTTTATATGCTGCAGTAGAACACTGGAATCTACAGTATAGCTTGTATAACATGTATGTTTACTTGGTATTGTACCTCATCTCACACTCTCTGAAGTGGTGTTATCGAGACAGAACGCACTCTGCCTATAAAGCATTCCGGTGCCTAATGACCCGGCTGGTATATGGTTTTGTATTCCTCACTGCCAGGCGAGTAGAATACAAAAGAGAGTTCTGAGACAAGGGATATGTGGGATAGGAGCCAGGCGCCGACCCAAAGTCATGTTGTGACGACACATGGTGGCCATCTTGGATGTGGGTAACATTTTTATCTTATCCTCGTGGCTGTTAAATTATCCCGTTTTAACCCCAAAATCTTTAGAAGTGACTTATATATCGCTAAAATCGTCTTTTTTTNGTGGCTGTTAAATTATCCCGTTTTAACCCCAAAATCTTTAGAAGTGACTTATATATCGCTAAAATCGTCTTTTTTTCCAAATTTTACTACATAGATGAAAGGAAAAATTGTCTACACTTGTATTTAAATAAATACAGCACGTTCAGCACTCTTCAATGTGATTCCAACAGAGTGTCCCAGAATTANGTGGCTGTTAAATTATCCCGTTTTAACCCCAAAATCTTTAGAAGTGACTTATATATCGCTAAAATCGTCTTTTTTTTCCAAATTTTACTACATAGATGAAAGTAAAAATTTTCTACACTTGTATTTAAATAAATACAGCACGTTCAGCACTCTTCAATGTGATTCCAACAGAGTGTCCCAGAATTAGCAATTTGAGCTCAAGACTCACTGAAAAATACCAAGGTGGTTTCGTGACTCTTCGATGTGAGATATATGGAAACTCTCCAAATCAAGAAGGTGTCATATCTCCGAGCAAAGCCCAGCCAACCAGAAGGTATGTAGACCACATTTCTTAACATTATGAATTCCAACAGCAATGTTGGATGTCCGTGACCGTGATATTGTCTCGCAACGACATTAAAATAGAAAAATCGTGGAAAATTAAAAAAAAAAACTGTATAAAATTGTAAAAATCGGGAGGCGGGGGAATGACATTATAAAACTCGGCCACCATTTTGGATGTCCATGACTTAAGCCTTGACCTAGGAATGGCCTGAAAATAAAAAAAAAGAGAAAAAAATTGGGTAAACGATATAAAACATCGCAAAAATCTACAGTATGGACAGCAATCTCTATCTTGGATATCTTTATTCCTGTATTGCCCCCATGTGACTATCAATTGGAATAATAAATACAAATAACAGTTGTTATATGATAAATAATAGTGCAATAATTACAATTGGATTGGAGTGGAGAGATTCGGATGGCTCTTTACTTCGAGGGAATGAGAGCCGATGAGAATGAAGTGAGGTGAGTATGGAGCGGCACCAGGATGCACGGGCAAGGAAAAAGGAAGATCCCGGAGACAACCCGCTGACCAGCGTCATCGTTCGGCACGATTCTTACATTCGAAAATCCGGAATCGATCCTTGTTCGCCTAGGTAAGAGGAGAGCATTCTAGCTACTACACCACTGCGGCTTCTGAACACCATCTTGGATATCTGTGACCCTTACCTTAATCTTAGACAAACTCGTAATAAAAAACATCTGCAAAAAACCGTAAATAATCTAACAGAAACTAAAATAAAACATTAATAATTAAGTGAGATTTATTAATGACTCATGAAATATTCGGAAATTTTGGGGGGAAACATTTAAAAACTAACATTTAGAAGGTTTAGAGTTCTATTCCTATAAATATGGCAGATCACTCATTCTCCCAGCATGACAACCAGCAGACGACTGACCCACAAACATTGTTTTTACATTTGTTATTTAATCAGACAGTATCTACCCTAAAACTACATTCCATAGGCTGCATAGTGTGCCCCCACCCTCCCAACCTCCCTTTATCCTCCAAAGAACCATTGTTTTAACATCACATGCTACCACCGCCCTCTTCATCCTCCCCCATTTATCAACTACAGATCAATCGCAATCACCACTAGGCTGTGCTAATAATTTAAAATCAATACCACCTCTATCGCTTGTAGTTGGTTGTTGCTGACATGAAATCTCCTCCTCTTCATGTTATTAATGTAGCGCTTCCGCATGGTGTAGTATAAAGAAGCGATGATGCGAGAGGTTACATCACACTCTTTCTTTCTTTATATCTCTCTCCCCTTATGTTTCCATCGTTCACTCAGGAATGTAATTTTATGCTCGTCTCTTCCTTCTGATTTCGTATAANCTCTCTCCCCTTATGTTTCCATCGTTCACTCAGGAATGTAATTTTATGCTCGTCTCTTCCTTCTGATTTCGTATAATTTCATCGGGCGAGCTCTTAATTACACACACATTCACCTTCCAAATTAAAATATGCTCAAATTTCAAGTAATTTTTCGGACCAGCGATTTACTGTAGTGTAGATGTATAGATGAATAAATGTTTAGTGGGGTGCTTCCTTGGTCGTAGGGTTGAAGCAGAAAGGTAGTTTTACAGCAGCTGAACTGCCTACATTGTCAACGACACTTTTCACACGCCATTAGAGCTAGGCCCTTGAAACTTGGAATGTATAGGGCACATTCGNCCTACATTGTCAACGACACTTTTCACACGCCATTAGAGCTAGGCCCTTGAAACTTGGAATGTATAGGGCACATTCGAGTGATATAATGTTTTATCTTCTGTGCTCTTCTAAGTAGTTATGAATCCATTCCATAAATATTTAAATCTTTCNTCGAGTGATATAATGTTTTATCTTCTGTGCTCTTCTAAGTAGTTATGAATCCATTCCATAAATATTTAAATCTTTCTTTTAATCTCGCAATTTTCCGATCGATCTCTCAATCTTTCGATCAGTCATTCACTCAATCTATTATTCTTACAACCTTTCCATCAATCATTCGATTATTCGATCAACNCAATCTTTCGATCAGTCATTCACTCAATCTATTATTCTTACAACCTTTCCATCAATCATTCGATTATTCGATCAACATTTCAATCAACCTTCCAATAATTTGATTAATCTTTCCAACATTCTACCAATATTTCAAACTTTCTGTCAATATTTTAATCCTTCTATCAATATTTCAATGTTTCGTACAACCNTATTTCAAACTTTCTGTCAATATTTTAATCCTTCTATCAATATTTCAATGTTTCGTACAACCTTTTCCATCTGTTTCTCGAAAAATATTTTAATTCATAGTTAATTCGTTTGTTTGTGGCCTGTCTTATACCCATGCCTATAGAAATGCGATTAAAACACGAAATATGCCACTTGGCGACTGCTTTATGTTTTGTATGCAGTCCACTCTCAGTGCATTTATAAATAATATCTTCATTAATATTGTGTACTTAACATTGACCAGTTGGAAATTAAGCCCAACTTNCATTTATAAATAATATCTTCATTAATATTGTGTACTTAACATTGACCAGTTGGAAATTAAGCCCAACTTCTGCATGCGAGGTCCACAATTTTATAACCTCGACTAAAATAAATCCGTTCAAAGGAGATGCTCTAAATTTTGCACAAATATTTTTTTTAAATATAACACATTTTCAAATAGTTTACCTTACATACAAGCATGCTCCTTAAGTAATCCCTGAAGCATGAGAAAATACATGTACACTCATTAAAAATAATGATTATCGTGATGGTGCCATCACAGCAGCACATAAAGTTTATAGGCGCAGGACATGGTAGTACGCATATATAAAATATAAAACTATTTTACTACAGCAAGCATGTAATGCAGGGGACCAACACTTGCAGGATGCACTTAGTATTGTGTTGGACCACCCGTAGCGTGAAGACAGGCAGCGATANCTTAGTATTGTGTTGGACCACCCGTAGCGTGAAGACAGGCAGCGATACGGTCGGGCATGGAGGTATATGTATGTCGGAGGTTCTCCTGAAGAAGATCCTGCCACAGCTGGTGCAACTGACACTCCATATTGACTGTAGTTGCTGCTAGTCGGAGTTGTCATCCAATCTGGTCCCAAACATTCTTGTTGGGCGAGAAGTCTGAGTACATTTCTGGTTAAGGAAACATTTTGGCACCACAAAGACAGACCAGATATATCAGTGCTGTGTGAGACTAGGCATTATTCTGATGAAACGAATTTACAAAAAGACCTGCCACAAACATTTACTACAGAACGTGATATAAACATATGCTATATAATTTTCGGTGATTGTATATGGCGCAAAAGAGAAAAGAGAATAGTTCTTAATATATATACATACATGTAAGACTTTTTGTATAATAAATTACAGCCCCAGAGGAAGACAAAATTGTCAATAAATAAAAAGATGAATCTTGTGGTTATGCATTACTTAATCTATCGTTTGAATTTGTTTAAATCAAAATAAATTAAAGACAGGTTGGAACAAGTAAATGTTGAGAGTATTCACTTTGCTTAACATTACTAAGAACAGGAGAGATCACACAGTAAAAAATAATGAAAAAAAATTATTTCTTTAAACATTTTAGAACAGAAAAGAAAACGTGACAATTAATAAGTTTAAATCACATTAAGCTTATTAATCTACTATATTAAAAATATTAAAGTTAAAATTTTTGCTTATGGCATAGAAATATTCCAAGGTGTGTCCCGAACGAAATGTATATTAAATCAATTAGTTGCAAATATAATTAATAAGAGAGTTGATGCTACTCCCCATCGGTGGTGTACAGAATGGTTTGTAGGGTCTACAGTTAATGTTTGCCGGCACAGACTAAAGGTGCCTTGGAGGTTGAGGGAATATCACACTGTGACTTCATCACAACTTCTTAGTTTGAACCGGTTTATTTAATGGGGATTAATTTACACATTCCCGGCACTGTTGCGGGACTTTATACATACTTTCCCGGCACCTTGAGCCGAGAATTGACTCATACATCAACACCCTGCGAGTTCAAGCCTGAAGGGCTGGTTACACTGTTCTGGTTACGTTTCCGATGCTGTGGGGGCATTAGGTGACAGGACAGGTCCCTGAGTGACGACGATGTTACTTATCTGCACATATTGCATGGTAGTTGTTCCGGCAGTTAACGGCTGGTGAGTTGGATGGCCCGGACACGTTCCGGTAGTTGATGAGGTCTGATGAGCTGCATGGCCATGTGAAAGACCCTCTGTGGTTGGCTTGTTGCACATAGCTGGCTTCCTCTCGATGTGGCGCTTCTCGTTGAAGCTCACCACTCGCTCCCGTTCTCGGCGTAGGGTAGTAATTGACTGCTTACTACCCTACCATGTCCTGGCGAGGTGACCCTCATTGACAGGACCCCACGCCAACCCTCGGCGCGAGGTTGCACTGGACAATCCCACTATCTCGACATCGCATTTCTCGTTGAAGTTCACCACTCGACTCCGCCTTCTTGGTGCATTATATTAACTGACTGACTGGTGGGTGACTGGTGACTGACTGACTGACTGACTGGCGTTCTGGAACTACTCGTCCAACGTAACTCTGGTGACTGTCTCTGATTCTGCCCTGCGTTCTGCATCTCACATCCCGATTTGGCTCACCAATAAATGTCGCGACTGACGACCTGCGCTTCCCAGACGTGGCGGTACCGAACTCCACGCCACCTGCTGCTCGTTGCTTAGACTGTCTCTGCGAACTGACGTGGCCGGGTTCAGAAATCCCGGCCTAACTTGCCTCTCTCTGCGGTACTGACGAACTAACCCTGACTGATTCCTCTCTGTTGTGATTACGACTGAAGAACTTACCCCCTCTGTGCTGTAATAATCAACTGAGCTCCTCTCCTCTCTTAAATTCGCTTATATCCTTTATAGCCTCCCTCCCTAAGTTCCTACATGTGTCTCTCTTGTTGTGGGAGGGGGATGGTTGGAGGTGCAGTATAACGAACACTGCTTACATGTACCATGGTTCTTGAAGGTTGGGGGGAAAGTGGTGGCCTGCACCCTTTAACTTACACTTTCAGCTTATTCTTCCGCAGTGAGCGTCCACATTGTCCCGAGGTTAGCTAAGGGGGGTGGAATGAGTGCTTGTGGCAACTCTTTCAGCTTGTCAGCGGTTTCTCGGTGCGTGTTTTCAACTTCAGGTGGAATACGCCTGACTATCTCGTCATTTCTCGGGGTTTACAAATTTCACAAGGTTTGCTATGGGGGAGGAGGGTGGGAGGTTGTCCTGCACGGCAGCGACCCCATGTAATGGCCTGCACGCGCTCCTACAAGTCGGCTTGACCTCGGGATGCGTAAATGGGTGACACTTGTCATCCGGAGTGCCTACACTGGTTAATCATNGGCCTGCACGCGCTCCTACAAGTCAGCTTGACCTCGGGATGCGTAAATGGGTGACACTTGTCATCCGGAGTCCCTACACTGGTTAATCATGGGGGGGGGGAGGGTTAGTGACAGTGCCGCTTCTAATTTCCTTATTACATCACACGTGAATCCCCCCTCGTATCTTCGGTGCTGACACTCTCCATGCCAAAATCTCGGTTTTCGGTATTTCGTTGAATCCTTGTAGAGCTAGCCTGTCAATGTTCGCGCTGCCTTGCTTCTGGCCAGGTTATCGCGACGTATTTCTCGCGTGGCTTGTCCCGTGGACTGGGACAACTCACTGGGCCCTCCTTCCCCTCTCGTCGACTATTTCNTCGCGACGTATTTCTCGCGTGGCTTGTCCCGTGGACTGCGACAGCTGACTGGGCCCTCCTTCCCCTCTCTTTGACTCTTTCTCCCTTCGCTGTCTCCTTATCTGGCCGTTCAGTTGTCGTCACTCCAGGATGCACGTGTCCCTAAGGTTAACAGGCGTGCCCCTGCCTGTAAAAATATCCTAACCCTCCGGTTTCTGTGATTACAAAACAAGGCTTCTATTCTTATGGTACATCTGGCTAATTAAATCACTTTGCAGGCCTCATACTTTGGAAATAAAAGCTAACTTCTTTAGGTTTATTTGGGATGTGTATAACACTTCTCCAAGTCTACTAGTCCACGCCTGCATTAGGGGTTAAAACACTGACGGACTTTTACTTGGGTTCTATTTCTGCTGTGGACTGCATGTTACAGCTAAGTGTAATTCCTGGCTACCTATTTGAACTCGCAAAAAATAAAATACACAGGGCGATTCACTTCTCGGGCATTCTTACCTTACAAAGCTTCTTACACAGTTTCACACCTTTGTAGAGGGTTACTATATACAGGGTTACACAATTATACAAAATGACCTACAGTAATCTATCCAGATCACTACACTTCTACCGTACTCGCTCTTCTGTGCTTCTGACTCCTGGTAAGGCGGAGACATTCTTGATATAAGCAAACAAATCAGTTGGCATATGGCCTGTGTATTTGCTCAGCTGACTTTAGCTTTTTAATGTTTTGGTGACAGGTATTTATTTATTTTTACGTCGGCATGTAGGCCGTACCAATAAAAAACCTTCTTATCTACTAGGCTGTTAAACTCTGTTCCTAAGTTCACACTAATGTCTGGCGGCACCACTCTGCTGGTTTTTGACAAATGGTCTTACGATAACACACAAAGAACACTGACGCATGGTACTTTTTACTATTAAGACGACTCACAGGTCGTGGAAGAACAAAAAATAATACCCTTATCTGCCTCTCAGCTGTTGCCTGCAGTCTTGCCATTGGGGCAAATGTAAATGTACAACTCTCTCGGTAAAAAACTTAGAAACACATTCGACTCCGGTGCCGGCTAATATTGGCACATTGTAAATTAAATTAAATTAAATTACAATCAGTCACACTTAAGTGTAGCGTCTACACGTATTTCGGCTGAAGGCCCCAACTTCACATGTCAAACTGTAAACAGTTTGTCGCACTTGAATTGCAGCGCACTTAGGTAGGCTAGGAGGGTATTCTGCCCTAATTGTCTCTGCGGGTGACGTTGGTAGTCACTTACCCACAGAGTCTGTTTCTTTCAGCTGTGGTTGGTTTCTTCTTGCCCCTCGCACTGGGAACCTGGGTGAGCCTGGACAGCTGTGATGAGGGTGGGAGGGATGCATTTCTTTCCTCTCGTACTGTTGACTCTCGGACTGTTTCATTTCTTGGTCGGTGCACTCTCTTCACTGCTTCGCTTTCTTCTCGCATTCGCTTGTTTTTTTCTTGTCTTCGCTCTCGCCTGTCTGTCTTCCTTCGCTCGTACTTCTCGCTTCTCGCCCGTTCGCCTTTCCACTCATCTTCCCGTGCGCATATATTTTTCTGGACAGTTATCGCGATATCTGGTGCGCGGTAACGTTATCTATCCGCACGGCGTGTATAAACAGAGATATTGTGTGCGGCGACGCTGGGCATATTAAAGGAGATAACACATAGGGCTGTGTTGCTTTCTTGACTGATAGCGTGCAGTGCTGGGCGGCCTTGCGGCCTTTATTGCTTTGCCCGATGTCTCCCTGCCTTGGGTCACTGTCCCGTGACCTAATGCCCTACTGCAGGTCCTCCTTTTCGTTTTTCCCATTTCAAAGAATTTGTGGACCGATAATTGTGTCTCGCCGGCGCTCTGCTTATCCAGCCTGGCTGCGCTGTCATACACATGTCCGCCTGCCTACTTCTGAAATCATTGACATTGGCCCACCTTCAGGTCACTCATGACATAATTTTCTTATAGGTCGGAGCGGTTTTTTTCATCCCTGTCTGCCTGACCTATCCCACATTATTTCCCACTGTCCAGTGGAAATGACCTCTTTCGCTTCCCCTGTTTCCGCTCCTCGCTACGTCTCCTCTCTAATTTCTGCCTCGCTACTCTCGTTCGCACTCACTCCCTCGTCCGCACTCGCTCGCTCGTCGTCCCTCGTCGTCTCTCGCAATTCTCACTATCGTCCATCCTTCAATGGGCTGTTGTGGCCTACTTATTCGCTAACCGCTCCTCGTTAAACGCCCTTCGTTCTCCCACCTTGCTCTCCCACTTGAACTCGCTCCTACGCTCGTCCTTGTCAATTCCTACTTTGTCGGCCTAGGAATTTCGACTCATGACGGGTTAATTAATGCTGTATGCGGGAGCCATATGGTTTTAAGCTCCCCAAAGCCTTTGGTTCAGCCTGACTAGTTCAAGGATCTGGTACTGGTGAGACACCTTTTCTCGGGTAATGTCTGGTTCTTGATTTGGTCTCTACAGACTTATCTACGCATCACATTGGGCGCCAATTCAGCTTGACGCTACTCCCAATCTTTTGTGTACAGAATGGTTCGTAGGGTCTACGGTTAATGTTCACCGGCACAGAGTATAGGTGCCTTGGAGGGTGAGGGAATATCACACAGTGACTTCATCACAACTTCTAAGTTTGAACCGATTTATTTAATGGGGATTCATTTACAGACTCCCGGCAAAGTTGCGGAACTTTATACATACTTTCCCGGCACCTTGAGCCGAGAATTGACTCATACATTAACGCCCTGCGAGTTCAAGCCTGAAGGGCTGGTTTCACTGTTCTGGATATGTTTCCGATGCTGTGGGGGCATTAGGTGACAGGACAGGTCCCTAAGCGACGAAGTGGTTTCTATCTGCACATGTTGCATGGGAGGTGTTCCGGCAGTTGAGGTCTAGTGAGTTGGATTGCCCGGATATGTTCTGGTAGTTGATGAGGTCTGGTGAGCTGGATGGCCATGTTAAAGGCACTCTGTGGTTGGCTTGTTGCATGTGGCTGGATTCCTCTCGGTGCGGCGCTTCTCATTGACGCTCACCACTCGCTCCCGTTCTCGGTGTAGGGTAGTAACTGACTGCTTACTACCCTACCATGTCGCTGCGAGGTGAGCCTTCTTGGCAGTACCCCACCCTGGCCCTCGGCACGGGGTTGCACTGGACAATCCCACTATCTCGACATGGCACTTCTCGTTGAAGTTCACCACCCGACTCCGACTTCTCGGTGCATTATTGTAACAGGCTGACTGGTGACTGGTGACTGACTGACTGGCGTCCCGGCATTGTGAAACTACTTGTCCGATGTAACTCTGGTGACTGTCTCTGATTCTGCTCTGCGTTCCGCGTCTCGTGTTCTGATTTGGCTGACCCCTTAATGTCGCGACTGACGACATGTGCTTCCCAGACATGGCGGTACCGAACTCCACGCCACCTGCTGCTCGTTGTCTTGAATGTTTCTGCGAAGTTACGCGGCCGGGTTCCGATATCCCGGCCCAACTAGACTCTCTCTGCGGTACTGACGAACTAACCACGACCAATTCCTCTCTGTTGTGATAACGACTGATGAACGGACCCCCTCTGTGCTGTAATAATCAACTCAGCCCCTCTTCTCTCGTAAATTCGTATATATCCTTAATAGCATCCCTCCCTAAGTTACTACACATGTCACTCTTGTTTTGGAAGGGGGGAGGGTGGAGGTGCAGTATTACGAACACTGCTTACACGCGCCATGGTTCTTGATGGTTGTGGGGGGGAAGGTGGTCGCCTGCCCATTTAACTTACTCTGTCAGCTTGGCATTTTCTTATTTCACGGAGATTGCCAGGGGGGAGGAGGGTGGGAGAAGACCTATGCTGCAGCGACCCCTTGTAATGGCCTGCACGCGCTCCTACAACTCGGCTTGACCGCGGGTTTCGTAAATGGGTGACATGTGTCATCCGGAGTCCCTACACTGGTTTAACATGGTGCGGAGCATTAGTGACAGCACCAATTTTAATTTCCTAATTACGCACACATCAGTGTCTATAAATTTAAATGTCTATATTAACAGTATTGCAAATATGTGCTTGAGAGTAGAAATTTGAGCATTTGAAAATAACATTTTACAGATAAATTTCTTATTTAAATAACCGATAGTTGAGTTAGTTAAACATTGATATCGTCGATTCTACAAGAACGGAATAGTTATCCAATGGGCAAGAAGATGACACACCCACTGCCAGACCGCAGCATGGGGGAATTAAAATAAAACTTGACAACATCGCCACCATCAGGAAAAGGGCAGGCGATGTGCTCCGAAAGCCGAACCATTCAGCAAGAATTAGGCCAGCATGTGCAGTGAAGGTCAGGCTTGCACATGCACCCGCACAATAAGAGCCAATATATTACTAAGTGAATATAACTGGAGCACACGGAGAAAACAACTATCAAACTGGAGAGTTATCCACCACAGAGGGGCGAACTACGTCTTGAACCACCAAACAAAATGGATTAAAAACACATCTCACAAATATTATTTACTCGGTCTAGAATTAACTGCATGATGGCGAAAATTACAACAACAAAACTGTGTAGCAGGATTTAAGTGCCGAAAAATACCATTACAGTCACAGCTGACTTCAGGCGAACAGACTGGCTACGCTCTGGCCACCGCCTGCTGCCACTGTTCCGGCTCCTTCACCTGTGATAACCACAAGGCGCATGGCAACGCCCATTTCACGCGCAACTTGATCAGGGTGGAATGCAATAACTTTAACAAACTCCCCCCTACCCCCCTACTTATCAAGATGCCCAATCCTCTTACAGAACTTGACATACGGTGCGAACTTCATTATTAAGCAGCTTGTCTATGATAACCAGAACATATCTATTGTCCCGCACATGGAAGAAAAACTTATCACATTCAGTAAATGTTTAGGTGATAAATGCTCAATTCAGTTTATCGGTACATTTGTGTTTATGTCTGCCAGCCTCACAATGATTGTGCAGAATGTGTCATACAGTTACAAAGAATCCTATTTCGCCAGCAGCCATGGATATGGTTGTAATTACGTTTGGTAAACAGGAGGCAAACAAGCTAAAATGCATACCGCTTTCTGATAATACTATTGAACGCAGAATAAACGATATGGCCAGTGACATTCAAAAATAAGTAGTTGAAAAATTAAAGAAGAGCCCACATTTTTCTTTGCAGTTTGACGAATCTACTGATGTTTCAAATTGTGGGCAATTTGTGGTATTTGTGCGCTATGAAGCAGATTAAAGGATCACAGAAGACATTTTATTTTGCAAAGCACTTCCTGCGAACACTACAGGCCAGTGTTTGTACGACATGTTTTTACAAAGCACTTGCGACTACGAGGTTGATTGGAGAATATGTATCGCCATTTGTAGCGATGGCGCTAAATCTATGACTGGCAATACGAGCGGACTCGTTGCGAAATTAAAATAAAAAATGCCAAATGTTTCATGGACACACTGATTTCTTCATCGACAAGATCTGGCAGCCAAGGTTTTACCTTCTGAATTAAATTATGTGCTTAAAGAGGTGATCAAAATTGTGAACTCTATTAAAGGTAAAGCCTTGCAAACCCGACTGTTCATAATGGTTTGAGAAGACATGGGTTCGCTCCATCAAAATTTCCTTTATCATACAGAGGTCAGGCGGCTATCCAAAGGAAAGGTATTTAGAAGAATTCTGGAACAAAAAGCTGAAATGTTAATGTTCTTACAAGATTCTAAATCTGAATATGCGAATTATTTTTGTGACCTTCATTGGTTATTAAAGTTAGCATTTCTCATTGATCTATATAACCACCTAAATATTTTAAACAAGAACCTCCAAGGGAGAGAAGAAAACATTCTAACGGCCAAGGATAAAATCAAAGGATTCCTCCCAAAACTTGGTTATTGGTCACCGTCTTTACTAAAAATTATATATGAGTCTTTCCCTTGTGTTTAGAAGATTGTCGAAGAAACTGCAACGGACCAATCGTTGGTAGTAAGTTCTCAAGTTCCTTGCATTATACAGAGCTTGCGTAATTTGGAAGAGAAACTATTAAGTTACTTTCCAGAACTGGACTCTGAAGCTGACAATGGCCATAGATGTACTCTTAATCCTTTCTTGGATATGTCAGTACAATTGGCTGATCTAACCACGAATATGAAAGGAAATCTTATGGATTTAACTGCTGACGCACGCTTACAATGGAATTTCATTTGCAAAATATTTACGTTTTCTGGATGAAGAAAAACCAAGATTATCCAGAGCTGGCAAGAGACGCTTTAAAATTATTAGCGCCATTCACCATCACCTACCTATGTGAACTAACGATCTCATCAATGGCGAACATAAAAACTAAAAAGCGAAATAAGCTCCAATTAGAAAATGATTTGATTATATGCGTCTCAAAAATAGAATCACAATTCGACAAATTATTAAAAACTAAACAGGCACAGCCTTCTCACCAAATTGCAGTTTTTTTTGTAGTGTACGACTTTTAACACTTGCCTTTTTCTTTTACCTAGCTTGCGATCGTGACCCCCCTTGCAAGGCTTCGCGACCCCCCTGAGGGTCGCGACCCACAGCTTGAAAAACACTTGTCTAGAGTAAACAATGCATTCATATATAATTTAGGCTCTAGTCGAAAGTTTAATTGTAAGCCAGTCCTGGTTTGATTTGGGGCTTTAACCAGCAATTTTCTGCCCACTGGATCCAATGCTCAGAAATTTGGATATGCATTATCACTAGTGAATTCTAGCATAATGGTAGATACCAGAGGGACCATATAGCCTATTTATTGTGCTCATAAAAAAATTCCAAATTCTGTGAATTTTAATACATTTTATATATGGATCTGAATATACCATTATCAAAGCTTCGACATGTACTGTACAGGTGGATATTGATATTGCAGTTGGACGTCAACTAAAATTTCTACAGAAAATTGCAGGACTTTAGTGAAAACAGAAACTTTTCTTTAAATTATTTATAATTAATTTTTATCTTTGCTACAGTACAGTAATAGCTGATTGTATTAACAGTAAATTTTTAGGTATTTTATTTTAATAGAAAGTTGTGTTACAACACAGCAAATGTAGATTTTAGGTTGGAGTGGTTATTAATAACAAAATAAATATGATGGCTGCTAACTGGAAAAACGTGGAAAAGCCAGGGAATTTTTAGGCAGTAGGGAAAACATAGAAATCTCAAGGAATTAAATAAATTTACTAATGAAAAATTTTGATGTTTTAAATGTCCAAACAAATCGAGGGTGTTACATCAGACCGCATAGCACCGGATTATATTTTATTCTGATGTGTAATTGCGCATCAGTGCACAAATCTCCTGTGATTCTCCTACACTGAAGTTAGGTTAAGTTTGTTTTGTTCTACTTGCATTTATTGTGGTTATCCGTCCAGATTTAATTACTGTAATTTAACTGTTAGTCATTGTACTTGTCCTGACCCACGATAGCTGTCACATATTCCCTGTGATTCATCTGTTGGGAAGTAAGGTTATGTCTTCTTGAATGTTCCAAAATTAGGTGGCCGATTTTATATATTTGTTTAATAAACTTTATGTGTTTTACCCCACAATTCCTCTGATATTCAGAGCCCTCTCTACTATCACGATGCATAGTATTTACAGAGAACGGACATTCGTACAAGTGCGGCACAATGCCCAACATTATTACTAAAAGATCACTAGCCTCCATAAGAGATAAGCAAAAACAAAACAAAAATGGTAAAATTAATAAACGTCTTATTCCTTAAAGTTTGAAGGTTTTTACTGCCCTGGTTGTTGACCCACCACACAAAGCCAACATAAGTATTTAGTTTCTCTGCTCGCACAGTTTCAGTGTGTCTAGAAACTGGACGAGTCGCAATTATAATACATGAGATTGTTAACAGAGGGGGGCAATATATGTTGACTGTCGCATTAAGTTACGTAAAATCAAATAAATCATCATATTCATAATATTCATCCCTCTCATTTAATGAAAGAGAGAAATATTTGGAATATATCGCACCCTACACCAAATCGCTGTTCACTGGTTAAGTAACATAAAGATTGTTTACATTCATTGAATTACCCAATCCTCACACAGTTTACAACCAAAGTTAGGTTGAATGTAGTGAGGATTATGCCATCATAACTAGTACAAAATCTCACCAGATGTTAGTCACTTTGCGTAAATATGCGAATTGCCAATTAAAACCATAGGCAAGATGCATATTTTTTGCTGGCACTTGGTTTTTACCATTTGTGTTAGAAATGTATTTACAAAGTATCATTATTTAAAAATTATTTTTGAAAAAGGTATGATTAAATGAAAGTTTTACGTTTGAAACGCCCGCCAAAACGCGCATGCTCATTCCGTGACGCCACAAGTCAGATACAACCTTGTCCGCCGCGTTTATTTACTTCAGCGGTGATGCGTATTTGGTTAAATAGAAATTGTTTGAAGTAATGGTAAGAGAAAATAAAAAGTCAAGTATACCAAAATCATCGAAGTGGTTTACTGTACCGCATTGTACTAGTACATCTCATAAACCTGATATAATATTTTTTAATTACAAAAAAAGGAAACATACAGGAAGACGTGGTTTAACGAAGTTTGGCGAGACATTGAAGATGTTTACCAAACTCAGTTCTTTTGGTTTGCGAAGGCCATTTTGTCATACATAATTATATTTAAGGTGTTTATGTTTCCCCTATGTAGGTATTTTTAACACTGGACTATTTTATGTCAACTATTTACATCTGATCAAACCTTCATTACAGTACTATGGTACTGTTTAATACACAACACAACGCATTTAGAAATTCATATCTGATGTAGATGTGAGCATAAAAAATATGTTCACATATTTTATAAAAATTATTTATATATTTACAAATCATATTTGATGGAGTGTGAACAAGAGTCCCCTAGGCTGTCGACCGAAACGACACTTATTTTATCAGCTCACCGCATAGCTGTGGCGCCGGGCACATATTTCATATATCATCAGCTCTGGTAACACCAGGCGTCAAGTTGGCATTCCCAATTAGGGACGGGAATTTCACCGAGCCAGTGCTTGACCACGTCACTATCATATCTATATTTTCAGCTCATCTGTACAAATCTTACAGTTTAAAAATATAGTATAGACACAGCTATTGTAATGTCAGATTAATTAAGGTTATGTTAGGAACACAAAACATAAGAAACAATGAGTTAAGAAAATAATATTTAAATAATATTTTCGTTTATAAAGACAATATTTGTGGCTTCAAATATAGCGTTTAGAAGCATTTGATAGCAAATATGATTTTTTAAGGGTTCTATCCATGGCTAATTGTCACACAAAATGGCGTCTCGGTACACGGCGCTTGTGGTGCGGCAGGTGTGTGAACTACGTAGCGTCTTTCTCTTGCACTGCAGTGAAATAATTTTCTCGTGTACGGCATCTATAGTCTATGTGACATTTGTTTGTGAGCGGTATAAAGGTTAGGTTGTTTTCGAATGTGAATAAAATACAGCATTTCTAGCATGCTACTTAAACTGCTTAGGAATTCTGTGCAATTTGATATATACGACTGAAATATTATTAAGCGATGCCATACTGGTTATGTTACTTTTTAATGCTTAACAAATTATGGCAATTATATAGAATAGGGACTTTTCTGAAAATAAAAGAAAAAAATCATGGAAAGTGGCATATTTCCACTCCACTAATTACACAGAGCATAAATTTACTAGTGGAATTAACGTATTAGCAATTCAAACCACAAATACAATTGTGGGGAGGGCTATGAAGATCAGGGAAATTGTGGGGTAAATTCACTAAAAATATAAAAACAACTAAATTTAACATTTGTCCACCCAAGCCCACAATGAGTAAATCTCTATTTTACATTTTAAATCTGTCCTAGTTTTGTAGGGTTTTAATCTATCCTATCTATAACCTATGATTTCATTCTAATCTAGGGGTTCAGGGCTTTAATCTAACCTACGATTTTATTGTAATATAGGATTTTTAGGTTATAAAGTAACAGTTAAACATACCAGACGTATATGAACTAACTCACCTGAGCCAATTCAACTTCAGTTGTGCATGACTTGCACATTACCTCACTCAGCAAAACACCATGATCTACTAAAACACCCAGGTAACACCAGCCACATAGACTACTGTCACGCACAAAAGCACTCGTACTAGCACCCTTCATTCTCAATCACAAGCCTTCGCACTGTCTGATTCTGACGTCAGAAACCACCCGCGCACCAACACTGCTCTCACCGCGACCCGCACTGAATGCCACACAGTGGTGAACTGAAGTATCATACGTCTTCACATCCACCGCCGGTAGGTGGCATGAGAACAATATTACTTGGCTATTCAACATGGCGTCTGACGTAAACAAAGCCACCAAACTGCTCGTACTTGAATATATTTTATTTAGTATATTCTACTTATTTTACCATTACGCGCTCCTCAATATTAAAAAGGTAAGCTGTGCAAAACCCATTTATGTTACTTTTGTGGGTCTACTATGTTTCCTTCAGAAAAGCCCCTATTCTATATAATTACCGAAATTATTTTCTGTTAAAGCTACATCATATTCAAAAATTGTAGTCAAAAAATCTTGGCAATTTTTTTGGGTGATAAAATTACTCGTGTGGTTTATAACTGTTACGTAACCTGAAATACACTTCTCCGTAGACTTTTTAGATAGGTCTACTATCTTGCCGTAGAATATAGTTATACTCCTGAAACCGGAAAAGCATATACAAACTAAAATGTACGGTGTAAATTATAATAAACTTTAAAATAAAGATATTATCAGTACAATAAATGTTTATAATTAAGATTTATAATTACATTAAGCTTTATTATTAAAAAAATAATTATAAATCTCTTTATTAAAAATTAATCTAAAAATGTTTTTTGGCATGTAATTATGTTCCTCATGTTTAAATAAAGTAGTTGATACAATAATGACGAGTCGTGTAGCTATAAATGTCGTATACACCTCGCTCAAAATGTCTGTGTAGGTGCTTTCACTACAAAGAACTTCACTATAACAAACAGGCAATATTTCAGGTCCGTTCGAGTTTGCTACAGTGAAGTTATACTGTAGTAGCAGTTGTTACAGAGCTAATGCACACTTTGCAAACGAGTTTTCTATTTCACACAGCGGTGAAAGTGATGTGGAAACAGCAACCATCAACATTGTTACATATTAACAAGGTTCAGCTGGCGAACGCAACTGAAAAAACCAAGATAAATATTTATATGAGCAAATAATATTTTGTTGTCATATATGTTCAGAAATTATTTAATTTATGTGTAATATTGAATTTTCCACATTTCAGATGGTATTAAAACAGTTTTGTTGTAAAAAATAGTTTTCCATATGATTTCACTAGATGTCAAATGTCATGTACAATAAAACTGGCAGACAAACACCACAGCAAGTAGAAAAGTGAGAGAATTTTGTATTATTTACAAATTAGGTCTAAACAGTACATTATATTTGCAAGATTATATTAAGCAATAATTTGTGAGTAGAATATCTTTTTCTTTTGTGAATGGGGATGCTGTTAGCAACCAATAAATTCATACAATTGTCATGTCTTAGATTTTGTGACAAAAGTTATTGTAAATTGAGCTTTTGTTACAAAGTATTTTGCAGAATAGGCCTATGCTTTGTTTCAAACTAAAATTGCAGATTTCATATAAGTGCTCCAAATGAAATCATAATTTCATTTTTTAAAAATATTTTTCAAACTACAACATAAGACGTTAAAATACAGGTTATCATAAGACCTGCTTGTGAAATCACTGGAGTTCCTAATGCTTATACTTCACTAAGCTTTACTGTGTTTACGGTCACATGATACTTACAGGGTCTTTGGTAGTACAATTATGTTCTTCATGGCAATACTTCCATGGATTAAATATTAGTAGCTACATTCTTGTGACGTGTAATTTTTTTGAGCATTATGTTTTTAGGTTACGTAGTGTTCTTATATCGAAACTTGTCAACCACAAATCGATACTCGACTTGCATGACGCAGCATGTGCAGATACATATCCCGTACTTTTTATTTAAGCGAACTTGCAATACACATTCGCCTGTTTAATTACCGTTTTTTTTTTCTAGCCGTGTGGCGGCAGATATTGTAGTCTTTATCGAAAGATACAAAATAAAACATTTTAAAATAAGTAATGATTTTTGCAATATTGTGGAACACATAAATCTAATATTGTTGATTTTAGTTTGTTTTGTCGGCTGTAATACTCAACATTTCCAAAGAACCCTAAAAGTTATTTTTCTGTACACATGTTTCCAACTGCTCAAAGTTGACAGATCTCAATTGTAGTTCAAATTATTACTGCTTACTTCAGCCTTTCCTTTGTCAACAAGTGTGTGTGCATTGTGTAATGGTATGAAAAGAAATCTGTGATTTTGCCTGTAAATCCATTAATCTGCTTGATTATGCAAAAATCAGTACAATGGTATACAATCCATAAGAACGGCAGCCCAGCCATAGAGATATTGAATGAAATTAATAAAAAAATTTGAGCATTTTAAAAATAATGTAAAAAAAATTGATTTACAAAGGTGTTTTGTAAAATATTACCCCAAATAATTTAGCAACATCAAATAGATTACGGTACAAAAGCAGATTGCCAAAAAATTGGTAAGTGATAGAGAAAAACTGACGTCAGTTTTGGATTCAGCATCTCAAAAACATGCTAGGACATCATAATTTTGAAAAAATTTCAGTGACCCAAATTTTGCAGGCTTGTGTTATTAAGCTGCATATAACATTATATAACTGTACACATTATCCAGACACTCAAGTGTTCCACCTTAAATATTTTCTCAAGTATTTATAATAAAATAATACTTCAGGGCCAACTTCACAGATATGTAAGTCATTAGGATTCACTTTACAACACAGTGGTATATGTTTTGAAATTCTTTTTTCATGATTACCCTTCAGTCAAAGTTTGAAATTTTTACTTATATACACACTGTATATGCTGTTATAGTTGAATCATCAAATTTGTTTAGAGGAATGTTAGCTGTGAGAAACATTTTTATAATCGTCAATAAATTACTGTTTTTCAATTTTAGCCTGTTTTATTATACAGTATGGTTGGAAGCATGGCCCGGTGTTTGTTGTAATTCTCATCACTAAATTCTTTATGCAATCAATGTGACCCAATGATTTTACATGTTTTTCCTTAGTACCCTTTTCCTTTTTACAGCAAATATTGCATGACTTGCACATCAAATATTTGCATTGCTCAAATAAAAGGATGAGGCTTTTACTCCACTGCCTGTGAATGTACCAAAACAGATTTAGACTCCCATTTTTGCATGAACACTATAAAAACAAAGTTACTTCAGACATAAAATACAACTGTTTTTTCTAAAATCCTTGGTATATAACTAATCGTCACGCTTTTGTTTTTGCATCTTCTAAGCAATATAGTTCATAGCACTGAATGCATAGTTAATTGTGCTTTGAACTATTTACTACCGATATATCAAAGTAACATATTACCAGATTTGACTATCAACAGAGACAATATACTGCTGCCATATTTTATTTGCCTTGTATTGTTGTAGATGTTGGCTGCATTGCACTGTGTTGATGATGGAATGAGTAAAAGTAACATGGAATGGTTTTCACATGGTAAAATACATGCAAAATATTTTTGGGGCCAAAATGCTAAAATCTATGGTTTTTAAAAGTTGTTGTTGATAAAGACATATCACATTCACTCGTAGCAACATTGCTTTACGATTTTTCACCCTCTGTACACATATATTCAACACTATTGGATTCTCATGAGTTATATGTGTATATTATAATTTTATGCTATACAAGATAACCACATTATAACGATAGTCAATAATGGCAAAATAAATTATCGCTTTAACGAATCACCATTAAAACAAAATTTACTGTGGCCCACAATTTTTTTGTTATTGTATTTGCCCTTGTAGATCCTGCGTTTAACAAAGAACGTAAACTATGTGTATGCAGCGACAAGTTAATACAAAAATGAAGAAGTCTGACAGCGGCATTATGTAAGGACCAGCAGGCGCGACCTTGCTTTCTCCTCCAGTCTTCTTACCTTCCACCAAAGGCATGAGATAGATAGTTGCCTACCAAGCAGCGCTCTACTTCACTCATTGTCTCTCTCTGTCTCACACACACAAAGCCTGGAGATCACTGGACATCCCACCCTACTTCCCCTCACTCCTTTTATTTCTACTCCTGTCTCTCTCCGCTTTGCTCGCTTCCCCCCGCCTAGTACAAAAAAAAGCTTCCTTTCTCCTCCCGTAGCTCAACCCTCTTCTTCTAGCATGCCTACCTACACATATCTCTCTCTCTCTTTCATGCTCACAAAGAATACAGCAGATCAATAATACACTTCCTGCAGTCTCACGTGTAGACACCATACATTTACATAACGGGAAGTACTGGCACCATGAACAGATGTTACTTTCCCGCTCTATTCCAACCTGCGGACAACACACTGATCTGTTCTAACATAAACAAATATAGCTTTATGGAAGGTTAGAAAAAATAATTGGACAATCAGGAAGAACATTTTGAAGAAATTAAAAATGTCAACATAGAAAACTGACGTTTACATCAAATGAAAAACTTATGATTTTAACTTGTTTTACTATAGAAAAGTGTGAATTACAAGCATATGTCTACAATTTGTTTACTTACTTAGGCACAAAATTTACGTTATCTTTATTTTCCCACTACTTTTATCATGCAGAATTCACTGTCTTGTACACGTGTAATAACATCTCATAGATTGTACTTCACAATTGCATACATGCACTATTGATATTTCTGCTCAACTCAACAGTTTAATTAACACAACAGTATGTAGGCTACTATAGCTGGTTGCCATTCCGAATTTGTTTAATTTTGTTATGACCACACAATATACTAGTTATGGTTCCGTTTATTTTATTGGTAGTGTAGGGAGCTCCTAACGTCTTTCGTGAAAAGTGATTATTTAGTGTTTCTTCTTACGAGAGAGTGTTTTGATGATGCAGTGGAAATTTTTTTTTGTACAGAAATAAAATTCAATTTAACTTCTTTAAAAAAACTAAATGTGATAAATGTGTCACTGTTCGTACCAATGAGGGAAATACTCAACACACAAATATTGTTGCATTTTTTTTATATAATGAACTTGGCCACGTACATTTGAAAACATTGTATATAATTTTGAACTTTGTTACAATGTCAAGTGGTTTTCTTTTATTAGCACACTACATAATTTAAACAGAACTAAGGTTTACAAAAACCGTAACACATAAAGCTATGCTCATGATTTAAATCCGCTCAACCTATAATGCAAAAATTCACAACCATCATAAACAATGAAACAGTGTCTAGCAACTGTTAGACGTAATCATGCTTTTCCCCTTACATGCCTGGCACGTGGAGAAGCGGCAAGCAGCTGTCTTCCTACCCTCACATTATAGAAGGATGGGTAGGCAGATAGTATCTCGCCGCCCCTCCTACATTCTACAGAAAATACCATTCCCCTCCGCCCCCTTCACAACAATAACCAACGTACCACCCATCTTTCTTGTCCTCTACTAGCACCACTTCTGAACTTACCTCTATTCTTCATTCCCCTCCTCTTTTTCGTTCACTACACCACCCGCACACACCTCTTCCTTACTCCACCAACTGACGCGAGTGACGCCATGCGACACAGACTAACAAAGGCTGGCTCGTGCATGGCAAATGGGCGGATGTCACTTGCAATGCAATGTATTTAAAAATAAAAAAAAATACGAGTTTACAAAGGTTCTTACCGCTATAGTGAAAGGCTTCATTAACATACTTGCATTATAAACAAAATTAAGTACATTACAAATGGTATGGCAAATGACTGTACATTTAAAAACTATTGCAATGGTGGATGTGACGCTATACGCCATTCTTGCAATAACATGGTTCCACAGTACTGTAATACTGAATTACTTATAAAAAAAATGCATTATATGTCTTTTCAATATAAACTTTGTATGATGAACAGTTGCACATAATGCACATGAGCAAGGTACCCTAGTGTGATTGAGAAAATTTGTCCTCATAACGTAACTTATGCATTACTGAACTTAACTGGACATTGTGTATATGTGAAGTGAATGGCTTCTCTCCACTGTGTGTGCGAATGTGNACAGTTGCACATAATGCACATGAGCAAGGTACCCTAGTGTGATTGAGAAAATGTGTCCTCATAACGTAACTGATGCATTACTGAACTTAACTGGACATTGTGAACATAAGAATGGCTTCTCTCCACTGTGTGTGNAGATTTGATTTATCAGTGTACTTGGCTGTACACTGTGTACATGTGAATGGCTTCTCCCCAGTGTGCACGGTAATGTGTGTCCTTAGATGTGATCTATCATGGAACTTGGCTGGGCACTGTGTACATGTGAATGGCTTCTCTCCACTGTGTGTGCGAATGTGATTTGTCAGATTTGATTTACTAGTGTACTTAGCTGGACACTGTGTACATAGGAATGGTTTCTCTCCGGTGTGTGTGCGAATGTGTTTTGTTAGATTTGATTTATCAGTGTACTTGGCTG
>NQII01008369.1:0-77196 GCA_002778355.1 Clitarchus hookeri | reverse complement strand
TACGCACTTGAAAAACGTCATGGGCTGTTCGTTAAAATTAGATTTCCCTTTAATTTTATCCTTACTACACCACTTACCTGGTCACATTTCACTAAAGCACTTCATTCTGTTAGGAGTAAGTTGCTTTTTTCGTAAGTTGGTTTCAAAGTTCAACTTCAATGACATTCAGCTTTCTCAGCGGAAGACTTTTAAACGTAGAGATGATACATGTAAAACGGCAATCTAGGGCGTAAGTCTCGAGTTTTAAAATGTTTATAAAAACAAAAAAAATTCGCGTGAGAAACAAAACTATCTAGTCCTAACACCACAAATTTTCTCCACGAGGAAGTTTACCTAGAGCGTATGAGTCACNTTGAGAAACAAAACTATCTAGTCCTAACACCACAAATTTTCTCCACGAGGAAGTTTACCTAGAGCGTATGAGTCACTAAAAATGGGCGTGAGTGAGAAAAAAGGACGATAATGTCCCCATTCGCATGCAGATCGTATACGCATTCTCCTTAATAACAAACGCGCTCACATATTTTGCAGCCCCGTAAAATTATTACGGCCCCTTGAAACATCTATGATCACGAAATTTCTGTAAATTGTGTACCACGAAAATGGCATGCAACATAAAATTATAAAATCCGTGTGCTAAGGGGACCAGAATTATAAAAGAAATGTCAAAACGCTTAACTCAACTAAACATAAGATTAACCAAAGAGAATATTAGTTAATTTGTTTGTATATGGAAGCNATGTCAAAACGCTTAACTCAACTAAACATAAGATTAACCAAAGAGAATATTAGTTAATTTGTTTGTATATGGAAGCAAGTACTACGGCATATGAAAATGAGGTTTATGAATGCAGTGACATTTCGAAAGGAAACATCAATTTACAGTACTAAGTAGGAAATTATCTGTTATAAATTATAATTCAACAGTTCATAAAGGTGATTGAAGAATTTAGGAAAATGTGTAAATCGCGTTGTAGAAAATCAGAAATAATGTACAGTAGAGAACATGTTTCAATACTATTTATTATACACTGACGAGCCAAAAAAACTGGTACACCTGCCTAATATCGTGCAGGGCCCCCCGAGCAAGCAGAAGTGCCGCATGACGACGTGGCATGGACTCGACTAATGTCTGAAGGTATGCAGGAGGCAATTCACACCATGAATCCTGCAGGGCAGTCCACAAATCCAATCTGCGCCAATTTGAGAAAGGGTTGCACGTCTGTCACGTTTACTGATTTTCGTCAGTCGTCGTTTGTCCCGTTCTTTCACGACCTTTTTCCGGCCACAGCGATGTCAAAGATGTGATGTTTTACCGGATTCCCAATATTCACGGCACACTCGTGAAATGGTCGTACGAGAACATCCAAATGTTATCGCTACCTCGGAAATGCTATGTCCCATCTCTCGTGCACCGACTATAACACCACGATCAAACTCACTTAAATCTGATAACCTGCTATTGTAGCAGCAGTAGCTGATCTATCTGCCGACCGCATCGCGTTACTCTGATTGGTTCCATGCCTCGGTTATTTGCATACGCATGCTTATACCAGTTTTTTTGGCTCTTCAGTTTATATAAGTATATTTCGAATTGGCAAAACAGCCTTCAGAACGACTAAATAAATATATCACATCAATATTTATTACAGTTTTTAATAATTTGTTTTATTGATTACAGTTCTTTGAAACGTAGTATTTGCCTTGGAATACCAAAAGGAGAAAAAATACAACATTAAAAATATATCAGCTCCAGAACAATAAACCTTTAAAAATACTAATTCTAAATTTAATTTATTTGACAACTGATTAAAAACGTTACAATTTTCTTTGACTAGAACAAAGCACCCATTTTAATCTAAAAACTTGTAGAAAGGAGGGCAGCAATTGATTGGCCCAGTAAAGCCTCCTTTCCATAAAATACTATAAAAACAATTAAAAGTTATGCAAAATAATTACGACTGGAGGCAGTCGCGTAAGACGCAGTATGGCTCCCACAGTTAAAAATAACAAATAACAAACATCATATTAAAAGATATACGCCCCAAATAAATAGTCTTGGAAACAGCAAAAAACGGATACTCATAAATACTTGGGCGGCTAACAAGCACAAACACGACACGTTAAAACAAGAGAGAATCAGGAACGCGGCACCATAGTTTAGCCGGAACGTAATTTTCAATGGCGACCGAAAACAAAATTTTTAAAAGACCTAGCCTTACTTCACACCCAAAAAACAACACAACTATGCCACACAACTTACAACAACAAAAAAATAAATTAAAATCCAACCGCAAAGTTAGCGTTCTCGGTGACTTACCGTTTTACTGCCCCGTCGCTCAGTAGCTAAACTGGTAGACTGCGTCAGCTCAGTAACATAATGTCGGCTTTGTCCACTGCTGGACGAAGATTAAGGTGGTTAAGACATCAGGTACAAGCGAGGATCTTGCTGCGTAATTTGCGGCGAAATGTCGCAGACTTCGGAAGGGCGTAAAGTAGAGCAGAATAGACAGAGCCCCGGCCGTACAAGGACTTAAATAATGTATCCTGGCCAAACAAAAATTGTGTGGCATGAAAAGAGAAGGGGAAAGCAAGGGGTGGAACGGTTAAGAAAAAAAAGGGGGGGGGAGAGATCCGAGCTGAGCAAAGAGTACTTCACCGCGCAGAATTAGATGAAGGAAGATGGCGGTACAAACATTGACGCGACATCGCTAGCGTCGCACCATGATTTGAAAATGAAAAACCAAGTTTAAAAAATTAATTATACCCAAGTACGTTCATAATGATTATGAATTGAAGAGAAATGCATGTGGAAGGGATTTAAGATAGTAACAGACGGGTAAGGCCAATTCTTATCTGCTTATCTGTAAAAAAAATTTATTTGAAGCCTACTTTCTTCACATGTAAATTTTTTTGTCTGAACAGAAAAAAGTACAATGCTGTGACAACGGTATTAATGTTACAACCGTAATTATTTTTTTTCCGGGAGCCGTCAGTAACTAATGTTGATGTTAATTTAAAATTATGTTAAACTATTAATTTTAATGTGACATTAAGTACTTTCGTAACAATATTAACTCCTTACTGTTCTGTCAACATCAAGGAGGTGTTTATGTTGCGGTAAAACATATTTTATGTTGTGTTGATGTTAACGTTTGTGTTAAATATTGTTCTTGTATTTTCTTTGCTTAAAAAAAACGTTCCAATGTAAAATAAATAAAATTCAATCATTTTGCAAAAAAAAAATTACCAACGAAAACATAAATGAACGCTGAGAGAGGAATCGAACCAGTGTCTTGAGTGCTTGACGTTCTCAACTTTACGGAACCGGACGCCCTACCACGTTTTTATTTAAAGTTGACTTTATTGACTTCAGGGACCTATACATTCGCCGGTGGACATAGCGTGCGTGACGGTTGACGTTGGACAGTGTGAGTGTATTTTACCGTGTGACGAGTTCAAGTAGTAGTGAACCTAGCTGATGACACATTCACAGTACACATGTGCGCGACGTGAGAAATGAACATCAGCCGCGAAGGTACCGGGGCGCGAACGCCCGACCCTCCGATTAAAGGTCGACCACTCTGCACCCTGAGCTATGGGAGCAGGGCACCAACTGCTCTATCTTTACACGTGTGGTTGCATTTTTTATTATTATAGGTACTCAGTAGTATATAACGACAAACTGCAGTTATCTTTCGTTACGTGGAAATACTTTATGCTATTTAACATACGCATAACTGGCACCAGTAAATGCTTCGTAAGGCTAGAGAGTTAATCCAAGCTACATTTAGTTCCCATATTATGCATTAAGACTTAAATAGATTTGTTTAATTTTACGAGGTTATCGCTGTTTACTACTATCCTATATTTTACAACGCCAAGTCTGTGTAAACTTGTGTTGGTTGGACTTTTTTGATGTCGCAGTAACACAAAATATTTTGTTCTTCCTATTATTTTTAGTGTAATACAACTTTTCGTTGCAGCAGTATTACTTAGAGACTTTTATAAACATTAACACTTCAACAGTTTATTTGCATTATAGTAATATAATACTTCGTAAAATGTTAAAATTATTAAGTTTGTAACAATATTATTAATTTTACTACAGCATAAACATTTAAAGAAATGCTTAAATTGTGTTATTTTGGTTGCAATAATATTTAGAGTTTTTTTTCTTTGTAATGTATGTGCATATCCGCGTGTGTCTGTCTACGTGCATACAAAATTCTTTGCTTTTAAAAATATTATCCATAAATTATCTATATACCTTATCACGACAAAATTCGTCATATAGCCAGATCCTCAGAACTGATTTGTTTCACATTTATAAAATTTCAAAATATTTGGTCGAAACAGTAAGACCAATTCTGACGAATTTCAGTATTTATTCGTGTTCATTTAAATAGTTTTCGTAACGTGTAATATTTTAGTATGTTGCGATATTTGATCAAGTGTCAATGCCATTGAGCATGGAATCAAACAAACGCCGTATGTTACATGTCGCATATCTGTCCACAGTCGCTGCAAATTACGCTCCAAATCACGAATGCATGGGCGATGCTGGGGTCTCAGTTTGTCCCCCCAGATAACTAAATTGAGGAGCAAACTTTTGAAACCAGAATTATCTGCGGGTTTCATGTGCCCAACTATAATGGTATTCCAATTAACGCTAAGTATGGCTATAAAAGTGAAGGCAGATGCTGATCCTTACCATAAATATAACATGACTTGGGCAGGTGGTTGCTACTCGTATGAAGGTCTTGGATTGGTCACATTTACATATTATAAAATAATAATTCTTAATAGCATACTTATAACTACATAACAGTCGAGACATTGAATAATTTACATATTCTGGCATAATATAGTAATTAGACTTCATGAGAGGAGACTGGAAATTTACTAACTGAGTTAGAATTTTTTGCATGTTTATGCAATATTTTTAGTATAATTACATTACAAATAATAAATAAATAATTCTTTTAATAAAAATGATTTATTAAATTGGATACTCAATACTCACGTTCGATTTTACAATGTTTGCTAATTAAACCAATATGGCCGCCACATTTCTGCCCTCGAAAAGCGTGCGTCTGAAACCCTGGGTAGGCCAGTCGTATATTGGATAAGGTCCTGTGGGAACCTACAGAAATTTAAGATTTTTATAATATATTTTTAATTATATTTTATACAATTTTTGACATTTTTAAAATTACTTATCAATTTTTAATGTTTTTAATTTTTGTAATTGTTTGAATTTAAGGTTATTTATGGTTACAGGTATGGGTTCAAGGTTACGGGTCAAGGTCAAGATCACCTGGATCCAACATGGCTAATGAGATAGACGTTGGTCGACTTGGCGAAGGCCGGTTGTGTCGGGAGCTTAGTTGACCCACCTGTCATAGAATCCTGAACATTTTACATGAACATCTTTCAATATTAAAAGAAATCGAAAAAATAAACTATGTATATATATTATTTTTTCGATTTATTTTAATTTTTATACATTTTTGGGGTATTTTTTAATGGTTCTGCAATATTTTGGATTCAAGGTCATCCAAGGTTACGGATATATAGTCAAGATCAAGGTCATTGGTCACCTAGATCCAATATGGTTGTCGGGTGACGTCACAACATGGAGGCCGGCTGCCGCCTGGCTCCTGCTCCTGAATCCGTTAGGCCAGAACGCAGATAATTATTATATTCTAATCCTTTTTAATGTTATTGTGCCGCTATCACGAATAATATAATTCATGATTTATGACAACCATAGGCAAAAATTTGGATAAAATATAGATTAATGTGTATTATGTATTCATTTCGATAAGGCAGCTGGCAAACCACAATGGTTGAGTAAAGGTGAAGTTATGTCAGGTTAACCCATTTGCACCAAGGTCAAATTAATTTTCACTGAAACAGTAAAACATTAAATATGTATTGGTTTAAACAAATATTTCATAGAAACACTGTATGCTAACTGACGTGTGCTTGTTAGGGTGAAGGGGAGAGGCTATAATTTCAACACAGGAATTTCGCTATAAACTATTTTCTTGAATATCTTCCGGGACAATTATTTTTGCACTTACATTCCACCTACAATAATTCTAAAATACATGGAAGTATTGCGAAATTAAAAGGTTTAATGTTACCCATAATATTAGGATTGTCTTAATATAAGTAAACTGTACCTTAGAGGAGTATGGGATCTCACCCACATAACATTTTAATATTACCATACAGTGGATTCGTTGCATTATGTGTGTTTACGAAAGATGAAACAATCGTTCGATATATTGATTAACTAAGGTTTGAAATGTAACATAGCCGTTATTCCTTAGGTATAATATTTTTACTTCTTTCTTCTGCAAGCCCCACAATCGTCACGCCTTATTCGTTTACAACTATAAAAATAGCTAGCTGGGAGACGGAAATATAAGTTTCAAATACCTGTTTGCCATCACTGCATATTAACACGGACGTTTGATCTATCTTATTTCGTACTTCCAAGACGGGCATTACAGTTGTTTGGAAATCATTGCAGCTCCACTTCAAGTAGCAGAAAGTAAAATTTCGTTGTCGACGTCACAAAATTACACAAAAATAATTAAATCAACAAAACGACGTGTTTACAATGAGATCCATACCAACTATACGCAAATAAACTATAATTTTAATAAGACAAAACAGCAGTTTGTGTCCAGTGTTGTTTCTGGTAGTTTTATATGTTATGTTCGATACGAATCTGACTGCTTTACCTGTACCACGAATACAAAGTTAATTGCTGCACCGAGCCTCTAGCATTTACGATCACAGATTCAGAGGACCAGAATATCGGAGATCACTCTAATCTTAGAGGTCGTTTTCACCCAACTTTAAAGATTTTATTTTCCGTTAGTTATATCTTGTTCAGTGCAGATATTTGCATTTAAGTGAGGCATTAAACGGACTATTATCTAAAGGGTTTTAGTATTGTGCATTTTTATTCCGACAATCATGTGATACAGCAATCATGCATACTTCCGCCTGTTTTCTTAAAACATCAATACTAATTTTAGTAATTTTTTTCTCAAAAACAAAGTATTTTTAAAGAACTAACACTGAAATAACTATTCGCATCTGCATGCCTGGTTAGAAATTTATATGTGCGATAAAAATAAATTTAACAACCACGACTGGTTCTACACAAAGCCGTGTTAACATGAATGACGTGAGAGAAGGTTGGTGCTTGGGGATGGGCTTGTTGTTCTCGGCCTGTCTGAAAAATGGATAAGGGGGGATCGAACCATAAACGTCGTCGTTGGAATAATATTGACATACCATGTTATTTAATATAATTACAAGCCCCAACATTGTACCTATTTAATTGAAACTGCAGGGCTGTAATTAACCGATTCATTTAGTGAACAACTTTCAAAATAACGTACTTGCAATAATACTGACAGCAATATATTGATTTTAAAACGTTTATAATTGTACCCTTGAAAGTAATAGAAGAATTTCTGTTTGGAAAATACGACTACAACATTTTCAGTGATGTAAATTAGAAAATTTATGAAAGTGTGATTACAACAACATAGTACGATGAGCTAACCATACGTCACATTACACTATAGCTCCGTACAAACAGCAGTTTGTAAAAGCAAGATATCTAAGCACAATAATATACCCATATTAATGTTTTGGTAATATTATAAATTACTTTAAAGTGCCGTATACGAAACACATTTCCGTCTGTGTAAAAATAATACCAACAATCGATGCTGTTAAGAGTGCAAATTCATAACATAAAGAGACCAAAAATCAATCTTTTAATTTTACGTAACTCCGAAGGAAGGCGTGTATCTTCGATCTTCGCGTTAACGCAAGTATATTACAAATATCAAAGAGAGTGTTTAATTTGGTTGTTGAGATTCTGGATAATGTGTAGTTTTAAAAAAAAAACCTGTAATAATTACACGCTTTGGTTGCAACACCTAATTTGTATTAACTTTTTCACGCGGAATTATAAAGGTTTCTTAAAGTCAGGGTATTAACATATCAGATTTAGCGGGTAATGTCATCTACTGTTATTTCCTTTTATATCGTAGTTTTATCGAGTATCTTAAATATTGAATTGTTAAAGTAGACACGCCGTGTGGGTGCGGAATACATGTGCTCCCGTTTTATGCTACTCTGCCACCTTGAATGCAATGCGTGTTGCTCAAGCGCAGGCGTTTCAACTCTTCCCATACCGTTGCAAGTAATCTTACTATGCAAACGAAAATCACTGGAAAACACTTTTCTCCCAGTAGACTTGCCCAGTCAGAGGTTACGTAAGGAAAGACTCTTGAACACAATACGCGTGTCTGCTGTCATGAGTATACGCCCGGAAATGTCTCGAGTTCGTGACATAATAGGACATACATGTTACGTTTGTGATTGGTTGTACTTACTTGTTACTTTTGTCACGGGTTACTAGTTTCCTGACACGAAACGCAGGACTGTAAACAAGTGACACAAATGTTAAAAGAGACGGAGCGAATCGCATCGTGGAGGCACGAGCAAACGAACTAACTACAGCGCCTGTGGCGTATAGTCCATTCACGGTTACTTCACACTTTTCTGAAGCCCTGCTAAAGTTCTACTTCCAGGATATTCCTCCGCCTCGTGCAAACAAGGCTTAGCAGATTCTATAAAATTACATGAAAGGGACAAGGCACCGCAATCGTGCGCAATCAGTTAAATAATATTCTGCATAAGAACTATTTCTTACTATAAATCACCAACACGTATATTTTCTNGCAATCAGTTAAATAATATTCTGCATAAGAACTATTTCTTACTATAAATCACCAACACGTATATTTTCTCTCTGTTATATTCATACGTACCATAAATGAAATGTTACCGTTTATAGATAAAATATATAAAAACAGTTCTATTGAACCAAAAATAAGACACTTGTATGTTAACACAGTATAAAATGTTTGTGATACGTGGTATATTTAGTAAACAAACAAACACGTTATATATCGGAAAATTTGTCAAACGTTTGATTAAAAAAGTGCCAAGAAATCGCGAACAGACTATAAACAAAGCTGTCAACTTTTAGATCAGCCACCAAAGGAACTCGCAAAATTCCCGGGTATCTAATAGCCTGTCAACGGAGAGAGTTGTGTGCATTCGAAAGAGCCACGATTGCAAGGCCTCATAAATTTTCTTATTACGTAAGATAGATTTCTCAAATTTAAAAAGTGCCTCAGTCTACTAACAGAGATAACGTCGTCAATTTGAAACGTCATAGAAGCACTGGAACCAAGAATCGTTCTGGTACGCCCAAGACTCCAATCGCGGCCAATAAATTCTAAAACGTGTTATGATAACCAGTATTGAGAGAGCCATGCTCAACGGTTGCAGGAAAATTCCGTCGCAGCTCACATGAAGAGGTTTTCTGCCAGGAGGTGATGGCATTTTGTTTTCAAAGTCGTGATGTTGCAAGAAAANTCGCAGCTCACATGAAGAGGTTTTCTGCCAGGAGGTGATGGCATTTTGTTTTCAAAGTCGTGATGTTGCAAGAAAAGTACTTTTCATACACTCCAATGCCCATCATCGTTGGAAGTGGCGCAAACAAAGCCGTCATTGGACTGTGTAGCAGTTGAGAAAGATATTATAAATTAACTAGCAAACCGGCCCGGTTTCGCTCGGTAACAATTTAGTTTTTACAGCGATACTTTGAAATACAAAAATGGTTACTGCGGGTTATCCTTAAGAGATAAATGTATGCTATTGCGGACTTTTCTTTAGGCCTTTTTGTGAGCTACAATTCTATAGTACACTAATTTGATATATATCTTATGGTTTAGTCAGTGCAAGCCATGCAAGCGCCCTAAAAGCGATTTTATACGACTTATTACAAACGGTTTGATATTTCTCTACCACTCTTACATTAAATATAAATGAATTATTCACCAAAGCCTTTCTCAAGAAATTCTCTAAATCATGTTGAAAACCGCATCAAAGGCCATCAAGTAGTTTAGAAGTACTAAGCGAATACACAGACAGACGCAGATAAGAGGCTTTGTTTTATACTATTTAGAGACTTGAGATGAGTCACGGTTCATGGCCTGGTATATGCTGTTCTCGGTCATCTGTGCACTTTTGAAATCAAACTTTTAAAAAATACCACTGTCCGTATCTGCTTATTTGTTACCAGGCACAATGTATGGTATGCTGCTAGTAAAGTTGGTAACGACGAAAGGAAAGTAGTTGCATGTATTAACGTTGAGTTAAAATTGTCAAGAAAACATTCTTAAATACTGAAATTATTTATATTGCTGTCTGTTATTTAATGCTTACAGGTGTTTAAAAGAATTTAAAAATTATGAAAACGTTTACTTTTCAAATAATTTCACAATATCGCTTCACCGACGCACGAATAAATTTATCAGGTCCACGGCAATGTTAATTTTTGATATGGTGGAAGAATACACTATGTGCATGCAAGTAAACTTTAAGCAGGGCTTTCAAAAGTACTCAGTTTAAATGCGAACACCCTATAATCGTATGGACTTGTGCGGACCTGAAAGATACTCCACGAGCGGTAGCCTNGTTTAAATGCGAACACCCTATAATCGTATGGACTTGTGCGGACCTGAAAGATACTCCACGAGCGGTAGCCTATTTGTCCGAGTGTGCGGTGCCGACATTGAGGAATTGTTTTAAACAACAAATCGATGAATTTTTGCCCTTCAAATATATTTCCGACAATAACATGCTTCATGTAATGCGAAATTTGCTTGTAGTAAGTCCTTTTCCTTATCAATGCTAACATTCTCCTGTCCGTTAACAAAGGTCAATTGCGTCGTTTTTTGTATAAATGGCCATTTCTAAGCCCAGACTTAGACCTAGTGGAACATATACTATGATATGAGCTGGAATGACGTCTGTATGCCGTACTCGATTTAACAACACACAAACGTCAGCTATTCATCAAGCAACAATAATAATGGAAACAAATTCCGCTAGCTGTGTACCAGAACTTAGTGAATAGCCTTCTCTAAAGGGTTAATACTCTAAAGACAGCAAACGGAGTTCTGACNCAGCTATTCATCAAGCAACAATAATAATGGAAACAAATTCCGCTAGCTGTGTACCAGAACTTAGTGAATAGCCTTCTCTAAAGGGTTAATACTCTAAAGACAGCAAACGGAGTTCTGACATCATGTATGTTATATTGTTGACAGCTGTGAATTTCGGCCACATCTTACAAGCAAAAAAAGTTTTTAAACAGCTACGAATAAGAAAGATCATGCATTTATCATCCGCAACAAACTACCATTTTAGTTATAAATGACACATTCTNTTATAAATGACGCATTCTCCTAATTGTTATGGCGAATGCCGTGTTCGTAAGATGCCTAAAAATATATTGATATGTGAGGAGGTAAAAATAAGATAAATAAAACACAGACGATTTAAGAAGAGAGATAATTTAGTCAGGCGTCTCCGTGTTATTTTTTGTGCGTCTGTTTATATTATGGTTAGAAAACGGAATTATTTACGTCACTTTAAATCAATATTTAAAAACATGCAATTTTATAACGAAATTTTACATATAAATTATATCATATTTGCCTTGGAAAAATTATTATATAATTTAAAACATGACAGCAAATCTATTGCAATGTTTACAACAATCAAGAAAATCAGTGTTTTGCAAAGCGTAACACTATGTAAAAACAGCATTTCAAATGACATGACATTATGCATGACCAAATTTAAAACAGGAAAGTAGCAACACCATGTTTATATGCAACATTTATAAAGCACATTAAGAAAGTATATTTACATGTACTCAGCAGAAATCATATTATAAGCTATATAAGTGTAGGAAAAACATGAATACCCTCTTCCCATATGATGTGTTTCTCATATGCCCAGCATAATACTCGTTTACTTACACATATTTTATACAGTTCGTGTTTTTCACCTACTCTACTATGCTTAAATTTACTCATAGTTTCAGAATGTATTGCATCGCTGTGTAACTGCGTGAGTGATATCTGGTATGAGAACTTTGAATAGGCGCAGTCAAATAATAACTGTGAAATTACATCAAATTATTTTTATTAAACAACTTGTATGTGAGGAAATGAGTAACGTTCTCAAAAATAAGAATAACTCTAATAATTTAAACAATTTTAAACTAGAATTTGTTTTCTTAATTCATAATATTTTTAATTTTATGGGCTTTTATTTCAGTCAGAGAATATATTACATAACTTCTTTCGCATCACGCTAGCTGGAGCACTCCATTTAATTGTTCATTATCTCCTTCCATCTTCAAGTTTAATTAAAAATGCAATAATTGTCAAAAGAGCTACGTGTTCTTGCAGTCGGCAAAGCATGAAAATGCGTAAAGAGCAATAGTTGTCCTCTGGGTGATTTCAAGGACTGTTCCGGAAAGGTCCTCTTCAAGTTTGTTTTCGTCTCATTCGCGGAGAGTTGTACTTTTGTTACCCCACCAGCTGATTAACGACTGGCACATAAAGAGCGGTAGACCTCACGAAATGAACCAATTCTCTTTTACTGTATTTTCTAGTCGACCCCATTATTACGCCTTGAACTTAGTAGCAAAAAAACATACTCGCCCACTAACCAAATATAAAAAAAAGTCAGCAAAAAAATTTTACCGCTGCAGTTAGCTATGAATGTATAAACTTTTAGTTCCATTAAGCTGACTGAATATATAGCCACACGTTACTAAGTGTTTGCCAGTCTAATGACACAACTATACAAGTTATGTATTTTAGTAAGGTTGTGGGTTGACGAAAGCATTTTTTTTTATCGTGGGCTACTGTACTGTGCAGTGCACTTAAATGTATGTGAAATGCGTTTAAATAGTTTTCAGAAAGAGAATATATTAATAATGATAACGTAACCCTTTTTTTTGTGAACGCCAGATTTTTCTGAAATACGTAAAATTGTTTCGTTGTTACGTTGTAAATGTGACGTGAGATGTGTAGAGACAGAGTGACAAAATAACACTCCCAACAACACTAGAAAACTCAATTNCGTTGTAAATGTGACGTGAGATGTGTAGAGACAGAGTGACAAAATAACACTCCCAACAACACTAGAAAACTCAATTACTATAGTCAGGAATAGCACTAGAAAAGTATCTGCTTTCCACTGGAAGAGCAGAGACGTTTCCGACAAAGTGTGGAATTTAATTAATATTCTTGTTACCAATTCATGCACATAAGAATTAACAATTATTTATTACATTATATGTGGACTCAGTTTTCAAAAAAAAAATCCATTAGTGGCCTCGGCAACTCAGCCCTTCTCATGAATGGTAATATTGATTAACTTTAGGCCTGGAAAATTAAAATTGAACTTTTAAAAGAGAAATTATTGAATAGCGTATTTTCTTCAGACTGGTTCAGAGTATCACAGACAAGCAATGCCAGGGTGTCGGTGGTTAAAATTAATAGGGGCAGTTCTGGTTGAAATTCGTATCTGCTTCTTGAAAATAAGTCGAAGTCTTAGCTGGTTAAAGTAAGTTAGATGCAATCTGGAAGGTCTTCAAGGTCTAGTAGATCTGGTCGTAGGCAGGTGCGTTACCGTGTATGCTGCAGGACGTCTTCTCGTGGTCTTCCCTTAATCAGGCTCTCGGGCCTATACTGCAGTTACAGCCCCAGCACTTATATACACACCGCGGTAGTTTGACTTATTAAACCTGTAAAAATAACGCGGGCGGCGACCGATACAGGCCTGCTTCTCACTGTTATGGCTCACGCGTCTTCGTCTACGTCTAGACGGTCCGGTTACAGGTGTAAACTTGGGACATTACATTAAAATTAAATTTAAATTCCTCCACGCTGAAACCACGTGGGTCAGCGTCCTGCAGTAGGAAACCAAGATGGCTGAAATGTCCTTCAAAAAACTTTGATTGAAAACGGCGTCGAAGAACAACCAATCACGAGAGTGCTACAGGAAAATTTACTCATCACGCCATTTAGTTGCTATGGCAACGGATCAACAACTGCTCAGAAATTATGGTCTTCTTAATACACTACAAATACAGCAAACTAAAAACCCCTATAAATATGTTGCAAAACAAAATAAATCAGAACAATTACCTGAGCAGTTAATTAACATACTAATTAACATTATAATTGCATATAGTCTCGAGTTTTACATACCTTCTTTTTTTTGCCAGTTTTAAAGAAATAAAACTAACGTCAACTCTAAGAGAAACCAATGAAAAAAAAACTGTAAATATTCGCTTATTTTCATTTCGCATAATAGCCGCGATCATTACAGACATCAGTAAACCGNTGAAAAAAAAACTGTAAATATTCGCTTATTTTCATTTCGCATAATAGCCGCGATCATTACAGACATCAGTAAACCGGATAGATGGAGCATCAACAAGCAGATGAGCTTGGGTCCACAACCTGGATGGGCAAGGGGTGAAAGAAGCTTCAAAATATTGTTTACTCNGGTCCACAACCTGGATGGGCAAGGGGTGAAAGAAGCTTCAAAATATTGTTTACTCAAGGAAAATTTGGATTTGCCACGATGAAACACTCCAAATCATAGGAAAAATTTCCATTTTGAAATTTTTATTCTGTTTTGAAGTCTTACCTCTCAGAGTTCAGTTTGGGGCAAAATTGTTTACTTTTTTTGAACAGTTCTATAGGTTTTTAAGTGTGACGCATTCTGCGTCCCTATATTTTATTCGTCAGAACACACGCTCTGGCGAAGATCGCAGCCGGACGACCGCAATAAGGATTAAGGATTTTGTGGACGTGCCGGCAGAGTGACGCCAGGAGCCTCGCAGCTGCAAAGGCGCGCTACCAAAGGTTTCTGCACGAGCAACTGTCCCTGCACGTGCAGACGACATCCGGAGACAACGGAAGGCACCAGGGCGCGGACACAGCTGCATTTTGCAGCTGCCCAAGGGACACCGAGATCCCACCACCAGCTGCGTCTATCCCGGGCTTGTACCGCAATAAACCATGAGAGCTTTCAGCGGACGTGCGTGCATAACGGGACAATAAACTCCCAGGCCAGAACCAAGGGACGACGCCACGCCGGCTGCGGACCACACGAGCAGCGGCCACGTGTTTTATGACCCGGAGGGACGACAAGCACCCCGGACCACGTGCAGAGAAGGGGGAGGTTGAATATGGTGATCAAGCCTACATAACCACGAGGAGCAGGACCAAGCGGGGCAGTCGGCCGACGGAAACGGAAGAGGACGGAGCGAATCCGCGAGCAGACGTCGACGGCAGCCGGCCGTCGTCAGGCGCAGAGTACTGCGTGGACCCGGGAAGAAGGAACTTCGAAGCCAGGCGTCGAGACGCCCACCAAGTTCGAGAGCAGTTCCAAGCCGCCAGCCGAGGGAATACAGCGCTGCAGTGTCAGATAAGTAGTTCTACACCAAGTGTGAAGAATCTTCCCCCCCCCCCCCCCCGACGCAAATTCGCCGCGCCAAGTATCACGTAATCTACGTACAGAAAAGGGAGGGAGTTTGTCTCGTGAGTTCATGTACCAGTTAACCTGTTCAAGCAACAATAAAACTCGATTATGTGAACACACGTATAAAGTGTATGTTATTAGTAAATTGGACCTAGAGACAACAGTCTCGACGTATTTGTACGCCCTATCACTGAGGGCTAGCATCAAGTGCTGGCACCTCACGCCGCAGAGCAGATTCAATACCTACTTCCAAAATTCAGCATTTGGCAGGTATCAAGTGAATATAATGTAAGAAAAGAGATATAAAAATAGTAACGTATTTTGAAATGCGTAATTTGTCGTTAAGTTTTATGAAATAAATTAATTTGCGAATGACATCTTGTATTATTTACGGCAGTGTGTTAGAGTTGTTAGAGTTGGGTTATAGTATAACTCTGACTATATTTATTTTCGAGATTCACTACATATTTATTTCATAAAAAAATAGGACTACATTATTTGCTAGTAGTAGATATATTTTAAAGAAAAATAAATATGTATAAGAGCATCATCATAATTGAAGTTAAGGAATTTTGATTAGCTACTGTATCTAACCTTATTCAACCTATACCTACCAACGCAATATTATTAAGTGCAACTGAAGAGTCTACTGCTTTCCTAGGATTAATGCAAATCACTGGAATTAATTATTATTGTGGTTCAATTTTTATATATGATATGTGTAAATAAGTGTTCTTCTGGAAAATTTCTGAATGTTTTTAAATATGTTTTATTGGAATCTTAAATGTATTTTGAACTGATTTTGTTTGAAACAAAATTGTTCTATATGCTTAACCAAATTGTTATTTATATTTTTGTAATTGAAAAGAAAGGGTCAGAAGTAAAAATAATATGAGACCAAAATTAAACTAACCCTTTCTGGTCAGCAAGATAAAGTAACTATCCTATGCTCTGTTTTAAAAGGTTTTGTTATATATGCTTCCCTTTCCCGCCCTCTTCCTGGATAGTGGTAGGTTGGCCTAGGTTGGCTTTNGTTATATATGCTTCCCTTTCCCGCCCTCTTCCTGGATAGTGGTAGGTTGGCCTAGGTTGGCTTTGGGGGGGTAGGGGGGGTTAGTTGTGGCGGTATTGAGAACCCGTCACAATGGTGTAGCAATGGGGAGTAAAAAATTATTATTTACTCAGATACATGTACAGGCCAAAGTCGTAACATTAAAGAGTGGCAGTATCACGAATGAAATTTTTGCAGTGTCGTAAGAATGATGTTGTAGCCATAGAGCTGAAGTTTCTTTATCGGGACAATCATTTCTGCCTAATGGAAGAGATTTTGGTTCAGTGGAACTAGCCGCAATAATAAAAAACTTTCCGTGTTTCTAGTGACTGGTATACAATAATGACGTCAGCTATAAGGAAGTGAAAATGGCCTGTCAGAAGAATCGGGAATATTTCTTGTCTACTGCCTCGTTTTAAAAAGCCCTCACAAAGAGAACATCGAGTAAGGAGCAATGTGATGCGAACTGGCTTAGAAGGCAGTGTGTACACTATGCAAGACCACGGCCATTCAATTTTTGTATAAAGAAACTCTGAGTGAACTGGAATATTTCAAGGCCTCAGACGTGAGACCAGGAAGGTGTGGGTGGTTAATGTCCCTGGTGAACGTGGAATTTTATTAACTTTATCCAGAGGAACGAAATGTGTCATCACTATGGAAGAGAGACATGCTGGACTTGTTGAGATTTTCAACCCGCCTGCGCATCATTGTTACTTCAAAGGCATCAATGAGGAGCCTCGTGTGGATGATGAACTTCTTGAAGAAGATGCAACGACTGTTTATGAAGTGAGAGAGACGTCTTGACTGAGCGACTTTCACACAATGTTTGTAACAAACGAAATATTATTAAATCTTTGAATGTTTCGCCCTACAGACATATGAATTTTATAAGTAAAGACTGTTAACCTTTGTAAACACTGGAGAGTAATTTCATATACTACTTTTACTAATTTCATAACAATAAACTTAAGAATTTTCTTTCATTAATGTTTAACCTGGCGCTTTTTATGCATATTTTTTTAACTTTTCGCTGCAAAAATTAAACTTTTTACTTCCTTTCCATTTAAATGTATTTTTTAATGTGCTTTAATTCTTTTACGGTAATGCATGTAAGTTAAATTCAAATGTTGCTGTAGTTTTTGTGGCATTGTCAATAACAAAAGAGTTTTTTTTATTTAGAATTAATGTAATACATTTTGTTATTGGGTAACAGTCTGTTCACTTCTGGTCAAACTGTTTGTTAACAATAATAATTTTATAAAATGTGTTTGTCACGATTTTGTTGGTTATGTCAATCCCAATATCCTTTAATACCTCCATAGTACAATAATACAACAATTGTAAACCATAAGGAATAAAGGTTTCAATTTTTTTCTTAATGTACATAAAAGATATTTCACTTTTTGAATTAAATATTTTAAAATAATTACATTTTCGTGTGTGTCAATAATTTTTGGTAAGCCCGAAATTAAACCAGTCAATGGTCTTCAAAGTGCAAAAATGTTCTTATACTACTTGGGAACCAATTGTCTATAATACACAATTTTTTATTTTAAGTATTTATTGTTTTGATTCTTTATGGACATAGAAGTTTGTTCTTATTTTGGTCAAAAAGGTTTATACAGTAATATTTTAATTTGTTAAGAATTGGAGCACAGACGTAAACCCTTCATTTTCTCAAAATGGCAAAAATGGACATACACCACTTGAGAACTAAGGAGCACGTTTTATGGCGAATGAGTTAGAGAAATTATTAACTTATTTGTGTGATGCGTAACACTATGTCAGTTTTAATATTCCTCTCTGTTTGAGAGATCCAATTTATGTGACGTGCCCAAGTTATGCCCACCGGATAACAACGTGAACTCTGTGCCATTATTTCGTGTCATCTGTCTTATCACAAATTTGTATCGTAATTAACCAAACGTAGGAACACGGGAGAGTATTACATCTATAAAACTCTACCGACAAATCACGTGATAATTACTTGAAACTAGATTGAGCAGAGGTGACGATGTAATTACATCACTCATCTCCAACTACAGCTAGCAAAGTTCGTCATGCGGTGGGCTCAAGCACGTATTTGGGCACGTTTTAAACTTGGCGGACGTTACCGTTGTCCGTTGTGATTTATCGGGCTACTTCCGTTTTTACCATTGCACAGTAGAACTCCTTCTTCGCCTAGGAAAAAATAATTTGAAAATGGCAGTAATTACACAGTAATTGCAAAACAAGAGCAAAACCTCAGTGAAATTTTTAGTTCTTACCCTGACGAGCCAAGCGAAACGGAAGCGTTAATATATAATACGATGGGCGTCACTTAGCTTAGCTGTAAAAATTGAAAATGTTGAACCCAAATATTATTCTGCCAAATAGGTTGTTTGTTTACTAGTAATTGTTAGTTTATTGCTTAGCACAAATTTTGTTTATGTTTCTTTATAACGCAGTTGGTGACACTTTGTATATCCACAAATCCAGGCGGTTTTAAAAGAAAAGATTAATTTATTTTATTTTATTATTTGCGGCTGTTGTAGGGATTGACTACTGTAATTAATTCACGGTTACTTCCAACTTTTCTGAAACCCTGCTAAAGTTCTACTTTCAGGATATTCCTCCGCCTCATGCAAACAAAGTTTAACTACGTCTAGAAAATCACACCAAAGGGAAAACGCTGCGCACTCAGTGTAATGATATTTTGCAGAAGAACTACTTCTTATACACATGTTTTATACACATTTATTAGAAATAAGATATAACTTATATAAAGGATATAAGTAAAAGTTAAATTGATCAAAAAATTAAGTAATGTTATGTTAACAGGCCTATGAAACGCTAATGATACATGTCATATTTAAGAAACGACCACACACTTCATACTGGGTGTAATTTTTCAACGGTTTGATTCAAAAAGTGTGAATAAACCGCGAACAGACTATGAGTTTAGAAGCGATGACGGGGTAATAAACAGATAAACGTTCATTTTATAGATATGGTAAAATTCTGATCCATCCATTACCGGCAAGTCGTCTGCGAATACAAGAATGTATACAGCAAATCAAAAATACCATTATATATATATATATATATATATATAATATATATGATTGACCTAGGATTTGTCTTCGAAAGGGTGTGAAATGTTTCCTAATGTACCTGCCTGCTGATTTTACAAAGCCACGACCATTAAATTGCGAGGAACAGGAGTAGCGCAAAATCGGACATGACCAGCACCCGCCGAAATTACCTCCGACACGATCAGTGATAAATAACATTCGAAATGGTCCCCCATAAACACTACAAGGCGTTAACGCAGAGTAGCAGAATAAATATCTAAAACGACAACTTTATGGTGATTCACGCACCATCGAAAAGTTCAACAAATAAGCAAAAGTGAGGAGGGGAGGAATAACGCATACGATTACCTACACAGTAATAAATTTCTTGTAATGTTTACGAAATATTAATTGAAAACTATATGCCTCTTGTAGCTCTACAAATGAAGTGTTGTGGCTTTAGAACGCGTTGTTTTATTAAACATACAAAATTATTTATGTAGCTCCAATAAAACATATCTGCGGTATTTCCTTGTTAAAATTCAACATCAGTTTTACACATTCCATATTAACGTTCCGTCATATTGGCTCTTATCCGCGTGTAGTGTTACAGTGATTATCTTGACAAATAGGTTCGAAAGAATTCTTTGTAAAATACAGCAGTTTTTGAGTGAAAGTTTTTCTCGACAAGGCCTAAGTACCGGAGTTCAACTCTGCTACAAAAGCTCAAATGGTTCAATAGTTTTTTTTTTTTTACAATGAACTAATTTATTTGCAGAGAAAAGGTTTCCAAAACAGAACGTGCGTGTGTAAGTGCACGTGTGCTTATGTACTTTCTCCCTCAAAATGTTTGAATGAGATTTCAGATTCCAATCAAGCTTCATAAAATTATATTAGCAATCCTCGTGTATGCTCCCAAAATATTCTTTACAGCAGGATTATTGTAATTGCTTCCGATTTAGTGTATTTAATTGTAAGTATTTTATTACATCCAACACAAATATTTTGCATACAATAAGTTTCAAAGTTTTAAATAATGGGTGGTTACTTAATTGCAAAAAAATACACAAACTTAAGTTACACTTATTAATGGAAAGGAAAATAAAACCCATCATCCATAAATAACTACGATTTATCTTTAGTTATGATGGTTTTTTTTAGAGTTACCCGTTTAACTTTTCTGCGCATTCTTCCTATACTCGGCTAAGGTGAGGACGAAACTTGAACGGAATAAATACTTCATAAACTTGTCTCAGCCCTGTCGCTTGAAGTTCTGCACCACAAAGTAACTTGCGATAAACGCAGTTAAGTAGGAATGCGTGTGTGTTTTAATGTTAATGCACGTCGCTAACATAGAACAATTCCGTGTTTCAGTTATATAGCTTATTTATCATGTTATTATATGGGACGCCTGAGGGGCGTATCTGAGTTCGTGAGGGATGGAGGTCTTAAGGATCTAAATTTGATTTTAAATTTATTCACACTGCTATTATTTACACCATAAAATTATGTCTCCACTGTTACTCTTTTCATTTAACAGTGAGCATAATATTTAATGTATATTTTAACTCTAACTAACGTCCTTCTTAATGTCTCTATTTGGTTTGAGTCAACTAACTCATAATCATCATTAATACGTGTTCAGTCTATCTGTTGCCATCATTTGTAATGTCTTTCACTAACGCATCTAGTCCAATAGTCCATCCTGACAGCCGCACTCCTCACTGCTTGATACTCGCAGTCGCAGATTTCCGTTCCGCTGGTCACTTCTCTCGCCGCTCGTTCTTCTATCGCTCGGAACTCAGCCACTCAACCATTCGACCAAAAACTCCCGGCCCGGAGGCCTGTCACACGTTTATATCGTTCGCCCTGACCATCTGGAAGGTTCAACTCACCCCGAGTCACGCTGAGAGAACGAGGTCAGTAATCCAGAGCATTCTTCAGACAAACGCAGAAATCAATACAATCAGGGTTAGCAGTGCGCGCCGCGTAAAGGTTTATCGTGTCGGCTCACTTTCTGTAACATATACGCGGCTACCGGCCTATCGCTTGCCTGTCATTCAAAATAATCCTTTGACTTGCTGCCACCGCTATCATATAATTGCTGTCCTTTACTTCCACTCACCCCACGGGGGATGTGAAGCATAACAATTTAATAAGTACAACTCAAAGTAATAGACTGTGACAAAACTACTTACGGTGCGTTACTTGTCTACTGAGTAAGTTTACAAATTGTTCTCCTTATATTGACGGTATTTCAATTTTTTATCGTCATTTGTCATAAATCGGCTACTTTATTTCCGTAACTTATCACTATACGCCTAACATCAGGTTGCCAAAATTCCTCAGGTTTCTTTTTTTTTTTTTGTGTTGCCTAATACTCACGAACACAATTCATCTACATGTGTGGCATGTATGACTGTAAGAAAAAATCATTAAGCATAACATAATTAGAACAATTCCTTACTTTATTTTAGTTAACTTTTTAATTTTACGTCGCTTTCGCCGTTAGTGATTTTCGTTTCGGCTTCTCGCGGAACAATAGTTGGCGTTCTCTATGCCTTCCAGCTTGAATAAGTTCCATTTCTAAACTTGGCGTTTTTCAACCCTTATAAACATGAGTGAAGTTTTACCGTACGGACTTTACATTTGTATTACTTTTGGCTACAAGTTATTTATTTTGCGCTAGTAGTCAATAAGTTAAAGTAAGTGAAGTCGTCTGAAAAATTCACGCAGGAAGATGTAGCAAGGGTGTATATTTGCCACATTATTTTTAGGGGATTATGGCTTCACGTCTCGTCGTCAGCTAGATCATTAGAACCGAAACAATGGTTTGGAAAATCAAGATCTGAGTAGGTAGCGGCCTTGGCCTGTAGCAAATAACCATCGCATCACCCGTGTGGAAAACCGATGTTAGTTTGACCGGACCAGGAATGGCCAAGATTCTCCAGAATGCAAGGATAAGGATAGTGTGAAACGCCATTCAGTAAAATGAACTTAATTCTATGCAGCAGTTTCTTGCTGAAGAGAAAAAATGTCTTGCATATCGAACTATGTTATGTTATTGTTCTGATGCAAAAATCATCCGCTTGTGGTTTTTGTGTGCTATCTGAGGAATTGTTCTAATTTCCAGTAAATAGCATCGTATCTCGTATTTCTGTGTAAATGTTAATGAAGACACGAATCATATTTATGCTGTATGACCAACAAAGATTTAAAATCACTTGGAACCGTTTTCTTTGGGTGTTCTCCGGGTAAGCCATGGACGCAATCAAGTGGAAATTTCATATAGCCTGAAATATGTTGATTTTTGCGAGGGAAATTTAAAAATCGGTGAAATTAGTAAACACCGAATGTATTAAAACACAAACCTCTTGGACCGTACAAATACCAAGCTGAAAGTAGAATAATAGCATTACGAAACAGGGAGAATTTTCCTAGCAACCACAAATCCGACGCAATAAACCTACACGTATCCACATTAAACCATGTTTATACCTGGGTCGATACATTCTTTTATAGTTTTGAAGACTAGTTGTAGTTGGCGAAAAACAAATTTTGTAAATTTTCAGTGTTAGTTAACTTGCAAATACAGAAATTTTGTAGATCACATTGAAACGTTACACTCAGTTAAAACATTAAATTTTTTTATGTTCTCAGCAACATATTCAAACAAAATTACTACCCAATTTAAAGTTTTAAATTGTTATCTTGTACGTTATGTGAAAAATGGTTTCGAAGATGTTATCTACTTAATATAATAAACAAAAATAAGTATATCTGGTTGTCACTATCTGAAAGATATTTATATAAGGATTACATAAATGTAAATATTTGTAGTCAAATTATTATAGTTTGTAAAATATAGCACCGAAAAGTCGAAAATTTCAGAATATGGGAGCCTTAGTCTCTACGCTCCTAACTAATTTTGCCAACTTAATGACATTTCATGTTATCTATTTCATATACACCACATATTAGTTAAGTATCAATGAATTTAAACCATCAGTACTCTGATACTGGCATCCTGAATCTCTTAAAAAATACATATTCATGTTTTTGCCAAAATATTTTTATCCATCCGAGAGAAATCAATATAAACATTTATTAGTTTCTCTTAATTGAATAAAAATGTGTTGTCAAAAAAATTATTATATATTTCAAAAGAGATTCAGGATACCAGCATCTGAGTACCGAATGTTAAATATCCTTAATACTTAATAAACATGTTGTGTAAATGATATCGATAACATGGCATGTAATTTATTTGGCAAAGTTAATTAGGAGCATAGAAACTTGGGCTTCCATATTCCGAAATTTTCGACTTTTCGTTGCTGTATTTTGTAAACTATAATAATTAGACTAAAAATATTTACATTTATCTAAGCCCTATATAAATCACTTTCAGGTAATAAAATAAAAAATTATCGCGCAATATGGCTTTAATACAAGTTTCGAAAAATAATTGGGTGTCAGTAATTCAAAATACTCAAATGATGTTTCGACAGAAGGTGTTCCAGCCGCTGGCATTCAACAGTGCACGCAGTGGAACATGGTGTCGAACCTGCTCCCAGCAATTAGAACGGGCAGCTTGGGATTTAAGACGGGGGCCCTTACCGCAAACCTGGCAGGGCTATCGGCTCGTTACTCCTGAAACTGCATCAAATGATTTCGCGTCTTGCTGCTCCCACTGCGGGCGGTCAGGTCACGTTCGGCCGGAAGTGAATTATCGGAGCCCGAAAACGGGATGAAGTAAACGTGAAGGGCATTAGAAGAATCTTTTTCGCCTCAGTGCACTGTGGTAGCAAAAGGCCACGCAGTAACAATAACGTGGTCTTGACCTACACAAACAATGTCCAGTAACACAGAGTACGTGCATCAACACAATCTCCACACGTTTCAGCTTCGCCATCAGATTTAATTAAATTTTCTCAGAGCTCCAAACTTTAGTTCGTTTCAAGTACAATAGTTTATTTATATAATAGAAGAACCATCATAGCAGTTAAGATATCTTTTTGGCCTTCCTTGACGTGGTTCTTAACCATATACGTAAATAAAATCACTCCCACTTTCATTAGCCAGCAGTTTTTGTATTGTCGATGCTACATTTCTTGTAACGTGTTTATTANAATAAAATCACTCCCACTTTCATTAGCCAGCAGTTTTTGTATTGTCGATGCTACATTTCTTGTAACGTGTTTATTAATTTTTTTTTATGTTTAATTGCTAAAAAATTAATTTTATTTTTTGCCAAGTAATAATTTTTTGGTCACGTTTAGAATAGTTAAATGCACAGTCTAACAAATAATAATTTTTTTAAACTTATAATGAAGGACGCATTAANGGTCACGTTTAGAATAGTTAAATGCACAGTCTAACAAATAATAATTTTTTTAAACTTATAATGAAGGACGCATTAAGAATAAATATTATGTTAATTATAAATTACTTTTTCCTCAAAACGATTATGACTGACATAAACTAGTTAACTTGACTCAAATTTGTACAAAAAATTATAAATAAGAGGATACAATTTTAGTGTCGCATTTCATATTAAAATAATTTTAAGTATCTACTTTCATAATCACAATACAGTTTTGTCACATTGAATAGGTATCACCATTGCTGTAAATCACACTTTGATGGTTACATCCATACGTGCATACAATAAAAACATTATGGTTAAGTTTGTGATAAACTTTTTAATGACTTTTTCGTAATATACTAAATTTAAATTTAGTGGTAATTTTTTTAGCATTGTTTTTTTCTAGTTTCCTTCTAATTTTAAATCGCCATTTGGAGAATAAAATTTTTTTCGATTTACTTTACCTTAACCGAATATGTCGTAAATTAAAGGAAATACGTAAATGTTCACGTTCAAAAGGAAATTTTGCGTCAATAGACTTTCCTCGTAATTTTTAAGTATTAAATTTTACTTACCGTGGTCAGAACAACTCTGATCTACTTTTTAAAATCATACATCTCTTATCTTTTACTACGATTCAAGGTTGATTGAGTACTTTTCAAATAATCATTTATATCTTTCCGTAAACGCACATAAATTAACATAAGGTCATCCCGGTAAAATTGGTAGTGAAACAGGAAAAGACGTTCCTTCTCTCTGTGGCTTATCACTACATAGTACAAAATGAAGTCCCTGGCGCGCGTCTGTCTGTATGATTGCGCTAATCTCAAGAACCACTAAACGGATTTGGATGTGGTTTTTATTGTTATGGTCTGCATTTATCTAGGAAGGTTTGTGTGTATTAAAACTTGCCCTAGTACTTATAGGAGCTGAGCATTAACGGTATTAGTGAATCAAGTCGGAAAAAAAGTTTGCGCCAGAGCGCTCTCATGGAATACGCTGCCTAATCCTTTAGAAATATAACAAAATTATGTGCGAAAGAATTGTGTGAAATTTAGTGATCCACAAAAAAGTAATCGGTAGCTTATACCTATCTTTAATAGATTAATATTAATAAGCGTATTTACAATTTAAATAACGCAGTAAAAACAAACGTAAAATTTACTGTATTTCTGCTAAATCACTGACCTGTTGNCGTATTTACAATTTAAATAACGCAGTAAAAACAAACGTAAAATTTACTGTATTTCTGCTAAATCACTGACCTGTTGAGTCTTTGGAATAATTATCGGGAATGTATGTCTGAAGATATATTAAATCGACTACGGAAGGCCTCAGGATTGGAATATTTAAATTATAACCAGAACATATTCGACGAAGCGTTAATTGAAGTAAAAAAAATAGTGGAATATCTAGCAGGCAAATCCATCACAGATTTTGGTCTTCATTTGCCAGTTAACGCTAATTCAGACCATGAAAATGCTGAATTATTGAGGGGGACATTGTATGATCAATCTCGGCTTTTACAAACCCTCAATCAGAAATAACCAAATCTGAACCCCGATCAGAGAACATTTTATGATGCCCTTCTCGTATCCATAACAAAAAAAAAGAATGCAAAATGTTCTTCCTCGATGCTCCGGGCGGCACAGGTAAAACTTTCTTAATTTATTTGCTTCTCACTAAAGTTAGATCTAGCGGTAATGTTACCCTTGCCGTATCATCATCTGGCATCGCAGCCACTCTTTTAGGAGGAATAATGGCACGTGCGACATTTAAACTTCCCCTGAACGTTTGTGATGATGGTACAAGCGTATGTCACATTTCAAAACCAAGTAACACGTCTAAACTAATACAGAACTGTTCATTGATAGTTTGGGATGAGGCTACTATGTCGCATAAAACTTCCTTTAGAGCTTTGGATAGGACCATGCGTGAGTTAAGAAATACAAATACTCCTATGGGTGGTTTCACAGTTTTATTCTGAGGAGATTTCCGTCAAATATAGCCGGTGGTGGCGAGAGGAACTAGATCTGATGAAGTCAATGCTTTGCCCAACGTAAAAAAACAAGCCCTCAAAACAAACATGAGAGTACTTATATCTTCAAAAGATAACGGTATGTTTGCTGACATGCTACTGAAAGTCGGAAATGGAGAGCTTCCAATGGATTGTGGAAAAATGTCTCTAAATAGTGATATGTGTGTTTTAATCACCGACTTCCAACAACGGATAGATAACGTATACTCTGGAATACACGACCTTTCAAATAAGACGCTATCGTGCCTCAAAGAAAGAGCGATATTATCGCATACTAATGAAAAGTCGAAAAAATTAATCAATTAGTGCTTGCAAAATTCAATGCTCAAACAAAAGTCTATTACTCAGTAGATACAGTACTCGACAGTGAAGAATATGTGCACTATCCCGCATAATTTCTTAATTCATTGAATCCTTCTGGCATGCCACCAAACAAACTGATTTTAAAAGTTGGAGCTCCCATAATTTTATTGCGAAATATACATCCGCTGAAATTATGCAACGGGACTCGATTACAAATAAAAAGTTTAAAAAGTTATCTTATTGAAGGTACTATTCTAACTGGCTGCGATACTGTAGAAACTGTTTTAATACCTAGAATACCAATTATTCCCTCGGATCTGCCTTTTAATTTTAAAAGAGTCCTTTTTCCAGTAAGAGTTAGTTTTGGTATGACCACAAATAAGGCACAGAGTCAAACACTCAATGTGGCTAGAGTGGATTTGAGTGGAGCGTGTTTTTCACACCGACAACTATACGTAGCCCTTTCGCGTGTCACGTCAAACAGAAATCTATTTGTGCTGGCGGTCGGAGGCAAAACGATTAATGTTGTATTCAAAGAAATTTTCTAAACCATTGTCATATAATAATATTATATTAGAGATGTATGAATGTGGATAAAGCGAAGGAGGTAGGTATGTCAGGATCGTGGAAAATGGTGGTCCATAATCTCTGCCTACCCCTCTGGGAGACAAGCGTGACGTGTATGTACGTATGTATGTTATGTACGATAGTAGTTTACTAATTTACTCTCATATAATATTATTATTGTCTTTTCCCAATTTATTTATTAGTGTATCGCTGTAAAAACTAAATTGTGCCCGGACGAAGCCTGGTAAAATATTAGTAATATTAATTCTAAACAATGGGCTACTATGTTCGGTTTTCTAACAATTTTACAGCAACATTTGGTTGACATGTCGCTACAAGTCATGTTTCACTGCCAAGCCACGATTGCAAAAAAAAAGTAAAATATTTACTAAGACAATAATTAAAACATGTATTTATTGATTACAAAAGTAGTGGCAAATTCCCTAAAAGCTTTTAGTTACATTATGACTTGGTTGTGATTCTACGTGACATGCCGTCCAATATCAATTTGTTGTGTGTCTACAAGCAAAGAAAGCTAGTGCAAGCCTTTAAGATATGAAATAATCTTGAATAAAATAGCACATAAATCATGCACTCTTCAGTGCACGTGTTTAATTACGTGGCACTGTCCGGTTCCATATGTAGTTGAAATTAAAAACGCAATAAAACAGTCCATGAAACACTCTTAGAAAGCTATTAACACTTACAAAATATCATAAAGTGTTGTTTTTTAAAACTGTTTCTATAATTTGAGCTGATATGGTTAAAACTACTTCTAAAACTTGGCTTACCTACCCAGGGGGACACATGTACTACATTTGGTTGAAAAACTGAGTTATATTGTCACGAGCAGTTTAAATAGCGAAACCTGCATATAGGCTGTTCACGGTAAAGTAAGCACTTTTGAGGCCCTAGTTACTTTTTCCTTTTAACCGTTTCTTGTTTTTTTAGCATCCTTGTTAAAAAAAAAATATTTTCATGTAAGTAATAAACACAGTGTGTAGATTGCACCGCATTCGGAAGTTAACGTCTAAGGCTAAAACAAAACATATGAATCGACTATTATTCCAAATGAGAGGGCTTTCAAAAGGGCTCACTTTATTGTGGGTAGTAGTGTGTAGCGCTCCCTTTTGCCCTGATGGTGGCGATGCGGCGTGGTAGCGCCTCCACAAAACACCGGAAGCGGTCAGGAGCCATACTTATCCTTGAGCCGGAGCAGGATCAACGGCGCGCACACCCCTCTCGATAGCATCCCAGATGCATTCAGTAGGTTTGATGTCGGGCGACCCAGGCACACAACCTCAAAGTCAGTGGATTGTGCATCCAACCACTCGGTCGCAATTCAGTAGCGGTGGGCTGCTGTAGGCACAGGTTTCCTGCAGGGTGCTGCACGTGCAGAAATGGATGCATATTGTTATGATTCAGTCAAAGCGGACAAGCCTATCGAACTGCAGCGACGCATCGATATCCAGGCCAGACGAAGAATCCAAAACACATTGCAATAATAATAGCTTATAAAACATATCGGCGAAGCGCCAGCGGTTCTCCACTCCCGACGGCACCGTTTGTGGGACATTTACGCCACCAGAAACTATATAATACTTGGCAACACTTTGCACGGGGCCCGTCTGTCTGTGGATCCACGCCAGGATGTAGCTTGGCGTGCCGCTCGTCGCTTTCCGCACAACACTCACCCTACGGCGACGCCACCATTCACGTTAGTCATATACAGTAATTGATTAGGACCTCACTCGCCAATACCTTACATTTATTGTAACCCATTATAATCCTATTATACATATAACTATACTTTCTTCATGATTAACTTCAGTCAGTCCCTCATAATATCAAAAACCTTCCCTAGACGCTAGGACGGTGACACGTGTAACAGGGGATCCATTTCATACCACGTAAACAGTTTCCATCTTAGGATACCTCCACCAACGTCCTGAACTGCACTGTGCTGACACGAGGGATCTATCGCTTCATGTGATTGACAACGGCACTCGTACCCTATGCCATCGGCGTGTACCAACGTGTACCTCGACTCATCCGTCAAGGTGACCTTTATTCATGCGTAGAGTGTCCAATGGCGATGATGTTCCCGCAACCACGATAAACTTTGAGCTTTGTGACGTGTGGTGAGTAGAGGTGCCCTAGTGAGGTGTTAGCTTCTGTACCCCGTTTCAAGGAGATGATTCTACGTGGTATGGTTGCTCATAGGTCGTTGTGGTCCAGAATTTAATTACCAAGTTATCTCCTGCGCTTTTTTTGTCTATCAGCTGTTACAAACCGAGCTAGCCGATGGCGACCCCTTGTCAGTAGATATGTTGTACGCCGCAGCAGTTGTCCCTGGCGGAGGTGGTTTAACACGAATCCATGAACTTAAGGTACACTCTTGACACAGTTGCCCCTGGAAATCCCAGTGGCTGCACAACTCCGGAGATGGAATGCCCCATACGCCTGACTCCACGATCTGGCCACTATCAAATGAGATAAGATCGTGTTTGTTTCCTATTCTGTGCCCGACTGTTACTCAGACAGTCAGTACGGGCTAAGGCCTGACAACATCCCAGCCATACGTGGCTGGACACTGTTTCATTTGATTGGATGGCCACAGCGTCATTTCGCCATCACGGCCGGCGTTTCTAACTCAACAGCTCGTGAGTGAATATCAAATGTGAGATGTGTTGCCACGCAGGGATTTGTTAGTATTCTAATTAAATTATATCCACATTGTTGCACGCTTTAGAATTTTGCAAGCGAAAATGTTTTCATTTCAAAGAAGGTTATTAAAAGAAAATTGTCGTGCTGTACTTCATTACATTGTATATTTGGACGGATTACCAGCATCGCAAGGTATCTTTATGGGGAGAATATCCCGGCTCTGCCCTGATTTGGTTTCGGATAGTACTGCGGAGAGTTGATGGGAAAGGAGGTGAGAATTCGCCACAGAACTTTTCCGGTAAACTGAGTACTTTTGAAAGGCCTGCTTCATTGAATTATAGTTAATAATGTTATCATTGTTCCTATTATTAATATTAATATAGATATGACACGTATATGTATTAAAAAGAGAAATAAAGCAAATCATTTCAGTGTTTAAAAATGAAAACCTATCACTTTTAATTCAGTGTTAAGACATGGAGCTACTTTATTTACATATTTACTAACTTGGCTGGGCGCATGCCACTTAGTTTGCCTGTTGAAATATGCACGTAAGCGCAGTAATATTTTTCAACGGCTGATTTCAAAAGCGCTCAATTTACCGTGGATAACTTTTGGTATTGTATTAACTGGTATCCTGAGAAAATATTGAGAACTGTAATTTTATGGAACATTGTAAGCTAGGTACAGGGCAAAACTAATTTTTGGTGTTTATATTTATGTCTTGAGAAAGGTTACAGAATGACTCAAAGAAGGAACAGAGCAGTGCGGTAAGAAGTTCTCGACTAACTGTCACCAAAAGTTAGTCTCCGGTATTTTAAGTCAGTTACTGTGCGAGTGGTTAAGTGGGTGAGTTTGTAAGTACATACGTTTGTCTCACGTCACTCAGCTCTGAAGAAATTAACAACAGGTGTGTTTTTCGTTTGACTATAATTCGCAATTTTAGTACAATTTAAAATGTTTAGAGTATTCATAAATAAAACACACGTACTTTTTTGTCGACTCAGTGCCTTGAAGATAATACTGTATATTTTTAATACGCTCTCAACACCTCAGCTCAAAAAATTTAAAAAATGGATTCTCCTTTTACAGCGACTTCATACGAGATTTAATTAGGTTAAATTAATATTATTTCAAAATAATTAAAATTGAAGCTTTAAAAAGTTTTGAAAATTTACATTCAAACGTTTTAATAAAGTTTTAGAAATCTTATAAACAAGCAAAATTCCGTTTCAGTACTTAATTTAGAAATTAGTTACGTAGATACGGAATTCGATCAAAGAATGTCAACCAAATGTTTCTGGGAAATGCAATTTCGCTTCACTTGTTAGTAACTGGTTTGCCTTAAAAAGTGCCTGAAGTACATTAATTGCTGTTGTCTCAGTACTTGTTGCCAATCCAAGAAGTGCAATAAAAAATCTTTATATTTCTGAGGACTTACAGCAGGCTTCCTAGTAACTTCGTTTGCGCACAATTTATCGTCTATAATTCACGGTTATTATATCAGGAGCATTACTTTTTTTATGTTCTTTTGTTTATAATTCTAACATCGCGGACTCTTTAATTGTTGAAGAAATTCTTTATTTTGTCCCTCAACAAAGGTTTTCATTATAATAGTGTATTTTATTGTATTATTTTACGGACAACTAATTTGCACAACGTATTTTTCTACGTGTATGCTAAAATTATTTTCCAGAAGCGAAGCATGGATTATAGTTAAAATGACGACTTGAATATTTGACACTGTTCAGAGGTTTTGGTGATAATATGCGCAACGTATCAAGTACACATATCACGATCTTACAAAATGTAAATAGATTCAATACAGACATTTATTCACGCAGAGGTGTTTTTACCTGTGTATATGCTGTTTAAACAGAATTTTCGCCTACATCTACATTTTCGTTAATATAGACTTCATAATTATTATAAATTGCATAACTTACACTCATGGGGCTGTCTATAAATTTCTGAAATATGTAAGAACATTCGATACGTGTTGGATGATAGAAAACCTTATTCAGCAGATATTTGCTAAGCGTATTCTGCAGTGGTTTCATGTTGCTACTAATTTGTGAAATTAAAATCAAAGGCTGAAGAAAAGTAATTTATAGAATAGAATAAAAAATACGTACTACAGAATTGAGATGATATAATTACTTTTTAGTTATTTTAATTATTTTAACTAAAAAATTCAGTTATACAACAAGAAATTTTGAATTTGGATTACAAGTCTAATTCTCTGTACTGTTTTCATTAACTTCGATTTTATGGTACCTCCCTAACTCTGCTGCAAATAACGTGAAAAATTTAAGCTATAAAGCCGTTATTGGAGAGCCATACAACATGTTTGAGCTGTATCTGCTACGTCTTGTGAGAAGTTTCGAAACCTCGTTTCATGTACAAAGTTTCGTAACATAAAAATGCTTAATACTTATGATTTTAGAATAATATTTAAGTTCAAAAATTTGTATAAAATAACTTTCAATTAGTGTATACAGCAACTATACGTAGTGCAAATGTATTTTTATATCATAATCTTGAAGTGTCGCAGTTTACATGGGCGATTGTAAGTAACCCTTGGCAAAGATATTCGACTTGGAATTATGAGAGGATGATTTGTGGTAGTTCTGGATCATTTAAATTTTTAAGTGAAATAATTTATCGGTCTCACTGCTGACGTCCTCAACTCTGAGTATTTTAAACTCAAATGTAACTGACGTTTGTGTAGAAGTATACTGTTTCATTAGATGTATGGAACCATTTCTTGAAAAATTCACGTTTCATAGTTTTATACGAACGATAGTAGCCGATATATATTTTCATTAATGTCATCGATATCGGTATAAAATGTTGTCAAAGGCTTCGGAATAATTGTGTTTTATCCTTTGAGCAAGGTGATAGTTTACATTCATGATTTGGTTTGGTGATGAGTACTCTGGAGATCAGTGGCCTTTTATATTGTGGAATTACTGGAGATATTGAATTTGACCGCAGGGCTGTCTGTTCAACGACAGGCTTCAATAAGCATAGAAAAAAAACACAATTCGCTAATCGTACAACCTATGCGAGGATCGTAAAAATGATCTAGTCGAAAGCAAACTCGACACAAATAAAGACGACCCAAAATCGAAAACGGACAAATGTAACTTAACACAAGAAAAAAAAAATTATTTGCACGACGTTTCAGAAGCTGACATCTGCTCCCATTTTCAGGTGGCGCTAGGATCAAAACTGCTCAGTACAAGTAGTTAAGTAGACTCCACTGTGTACAGTCAATGGGAGGCAGGCTCGTCTAGGATTGGTATACCTGGAAAAGTGGTCACAGACTGGTCCAAGCCACGCATCGATAAGGAACGAACTTTAAACCTGATAGGTGGGTGTCGGAAATTGGATTGCTTTGATAAAATAAAGCATTTTCACTTATGTTGTTTTTTGAGTCGACGGTCATGAGGCGCTGGTAACCCTTTTGAACGCAGCGGTTGAACAGTGTAAGGTCTTGCCAGTACGTGGCTGGGTGACCGCTAAGGACAGACGCGTCGCCGGTGGCGTGCAAACCCCCAGACAAGCGTAAAGGCATCCAATTTTAAACACGGAGATGTCCCCGGGAACTCAGTTCAGTCACAAATGTAACGGCAAGTTACCGTTTTACTTTCATTTTCAAGCATACCTCCTGGTTTAAAACTGGTAGCCAAATTTCCGAAATTTCAAATTTTCTGCTGACAGAAGATATTTCTATTGCCAGCAGTTTCCTTTTGTATGTCTCGCACCCTTTTGCCCATGATCCAACATTATCCCATAGTGCCTTGTGGTTGTTGTTGGCCCATGCATGCATGCCTGTCGGTCTGGATTTATTTATTTCTCCTTTATTTGTGTTGTTCTTGTGTCCATTTAAAGGTGTTGACAATGGCTGACCAGTGTCACCCATGTATACAAAGCCACACTGACGTGGTATTTGATCAATCTGAAATTAAATAATTTTACCCTTAACCAGTTTCGAAAAATATTTATTTCCATGGCAGATTTCGAAATCGTACAATCACCCCTGCAAAATGAGGGCCAGTTTTATGAAAAGATATCTTCACATTTGACTCAGCAAGTCACTATTAGGTTATTCGGATGACTTAAGTTGCTCAGTCACGAAGATGGAGATAGCAAAAGTGCTTTGGAATACAAGTCATGTTGCATTTACTCAAGAAACGTGTATCCTTAATTATAGCGAGAGATATTTATTTACGGATTTCCTCATACCTTTGACTAAAAAAATATTGTACACTGACGGCTGTTCATCTGTTTGTCAGACATGGAAATGTACTATTAAAACTCATTAATATCTTAATTAGTACTATCAGATGAAAACAACTTTTTAACATGGAATAAATACGGAATTGAATGTCGTTCAAAACTAATAAAGAAAAAATTTAAAACTATCAACTGAATACGAATTTATTGTGAAAACTAGCATACGACGTAAAAGTACTTAATTTACCAGTACAGTGGTTCCAGATTGTAAGATACCGACGAGATGTAAAACTTTAAGTGGTTAGAGATGGATATGTATGGAGCTGTGATAGTACTTTTAGGTTCGTACCAACTCGTGTTATGGAAAGAAACAGAAAAAATTCACAGTTTACATTTTATAGCAATTTGTATAATCAAGTAGATATCAACTGCTTGTTGGCTGTTTGCTGGCACAGTGGCGGACCGTGACTGGGCCTGTGTTTTGTTGCGTAATTTTTATTGGTTCAGGGTCCTCCTGCCGAATTGCAAAATGTTATACTCCCATATTGATTGGGAGATATGGCGCGGTATGCTTCCCTATATGGAGAGGAACCACGGGATTATTAAGGAGTCTAACAATTATTACAGATAGATCTTTACTAAGACATAACCTACGGAGTTAGACGCGGAGGATTGACTGAAAATCTAAGGCAGGACAAGGAAGCAAGGCTAGCATCGAGCTCTTTCTCTCACCCTACCGTGAAGACACCCTCTAATCACCGTTCTCAGACCACCGCCCTGAGAAGATCGTCGCCGATCCCTCCCCTCCCCCATCAAGGTATTTGATGTCAGATATTGTTAAATTGCCGCAGCCTCATTGAGTCAGCCAGACCAATTATTCCGTTAGTTTTTGCTTATAACTGCATTTGTTTACGAAATTTGTTTTGGCAGCATTGTTGCCTCGCCTGGCGTCGCTCTTAATGTTTTAATCGTAAACTAAACGTAATACAAACATGGAAGCGTTCGAATTCTAACTTGTCCCTAAATAAAATCAGCGTGTGTTTTCATGTTATTAGTTACGGAGGAAGGAAGGTTGCGAGTTCTTTCAGAACTGCTTGTCCTATATCGGCTGCCAAGATAAAACGTACACCTCAATTGACGTAAGTATTTAGCGTCTAATTTATGTCACGCGCACTCTTAGGTACCTGTGCCATCTTCTTCGCGAGAAAAAATATAATCTGCGTTTTCGTTACTTGGACGCCGCCGTCGAAAGCTAATGAGGAAAGCAAATTTTCAGGTGAGCCGTTCTTCCCTTTCCCGAGCGGAGGGCGGGTTGGGAAAGCGTGTTTCTTTTTATACCACGCCTTGGACATCTTGCGCGGCTCCTCGTTCCTGCCGAGCAACAAGTCGTTAGTCATTTACCCCGCGCCACGTTCGCCACCCCAGAGCAGCCCCGGCACAGACTCAACACGTGGCGGATCAATTAGTCAAGGTGACACGATCATTACCTACTGGCCGCTGCAGAGCTACTGTGTATAGCCCATTCACGGTTACATCACACTTTTCTGAAGCCCTGCCTAAGTTCTGCTTCCAGGATATTCCTCCGCCTCGTACAAGCGGAGAGCTTAACCAGATCTAGAAAATTACACCAGAGAGTCAACACATAGTATTCGTGCACACTCATTATAATAATATTTTTGTTTTTATTCGTGTTATTATAAAAGGATTATTGAAATGAATAGATAAACTGGTTATAAAATTACAATGTTACTAAAACATAAGATACTTTTATGATGACGCAAGTATAAAACGCTTGTGAAGCATGTCATATTTAGGAAACAACCAAACACGTTATACATGGGATACTATTTCAAAGGTTTGATTTAAAAAGTGTGAAGAAACCGCGAATAGATTAAACCAGTAGTTGCTTGCATTTCACTTCACTACAGTATTTAGAGGCTGTTCAACGGCGAACTGAGCACTTCCCGAAAGCCCTGCTTTAGATATGCTCGTATGCAAAGAGTGTATTCTTCCGCCATATATTTAGAATTAACATCGCCATGGACCTTGTCACTTTAATCCATCGTTGGCTAAGTGCAACTTTGAAATTATTAGAAGGACAAATTTTTACACCTTTCCTAATTCTTACACTTACGTGCATTAAAAACAGAAAGCAATATAGATTACTTCGGTGTTAAAAAATGTTTACCAATCACTTTTAGTTTGACGTTAAGACACTGAACTATTTTTCCTCAGTCGTTACGAACTTTATCGGGCTCATGCCAGTCAAAGTGTCAGTTATATAATAACGGCGAGCGAATTTTCAAGCTGCATTGAGAATAATTATGTCAGGACACCATTAAGGACCTCCACAACTCCTCGTCGCGACATCTGGCGGAATGTGTTCGCAAACATGGTGGTCTGACGTCGTACTGAAAGACACATGTGCAGCCCAATACATACTGTTCGTACCAGTCTAAATTTTTAATTATTTATTGCTATTCGTGACTTTTGTCTTCCTCCTGAATATCATTGTAATCCGACACTTCCTTGTGGATGCAACTATGTTTTGACTATGGATATGTTAGAGCCTAATATGACAAAGGCATAGTAACGAAAGGGAAAATATTAAATAATTTTTTAAAAGGAAGAGATTTGAGAATCTCTTTGGGGTTATTACGTTTTGATCAGAGTCAACTGTTTCTATTCGTTTTTAAAGGTTTTCCTTTGCCAGCATGAACCATGGCTCCATAGATTGTCAAGTGGTAAATGTAATAAATTGCATTCATTGTTTCCACATGCTGATTCAGCGGAAACAAAAAAACTGACTACATTCTGAGCATGAACCGGGGCGTTACAGCATCATTAGTCAAAAAATTCAAGCCACAGTAAACAAAAAGTTATGCACTAATATGTCTTACCAATGCCACTTTTTCTTAAGCATTTACAGTATAAATAGAACATTCTCGTGAAATATTGTTAAATTCAATTTCATTTTATTCTCTCTTTATAAAATTATTTATTATATTGGAAGCTCAAAATATGTAACCAGGTCTTGTAGTATGTAATGGAATACTTTTTAAAAATTAACATAAATTTTAAATAATTATTTTGAAGCATTATTTATTTATGAGACGCTGCAGAATGATTCTTCAGATATTCAGGCTGCCTTAATGTGGAGAGCAATGGAGTTTTCTTTTTCTGTTATTTGTATTTTTTAAGTTCAACGACTTACTGAACGTCATTTTATTACATTACCTTTTATGCGTTCCGTCCTGAGAATCTTTTCCGATGGGTATTATAATAGACAGAGGGATCATTATGCCATATTTTGACAAGTTGCTCTCGTTTATGATGTGCGTTGAGAATTACTTTTATTTTTCTTAGAAAGAAAGTTGTGCAGGTTAATCTCATATTCTCTGCAGTAAACTATCTTAATATTATGTGCTGTAATGGATATTAAATCTCACATTAACTAAAGCATACCTAGTTTATTCTAGTTTATTTTGAGTTCTATAGTGGCTATCAATTAAAGTAATCAGTCCCTTGATGCACTATAAGCAGTGTTTCCACGACTATTATGCAGAACACTTAATAAAAAGGCCATTTATCAGTTCCGTACCTGCGTAATAAATTTTACTCTAGTGGTAAATGTACAGGCGCGCGCAATATCTCAATGCAACTCCGATTAATTCATACAATGTGTTTCCAACTACAAGCGACATGATTCGGTAATACTGAACTCTAGCAGATCAGGAATGCACAATAAACAATTTTCACTGATGGAAATGATCCCGTTTTGACAGGTAACATTTGTTAATTGTGTACTGAAAATTCAACTGGAAATTATCATTTCATCCCAGCAACAAAGCAAATGCTCTTGTAAATAAAGTGCTCTTTAAAATACAGATACTTCATTTTAGCTTTGGAACTGGTATTCACTCACTTCACTGCTCTCATATCAGCTCTTACTCACACCGGAGTTTACGAATCCCTTTAGGCTGAGGGGACCGCAGTGGCGTAGGGGTTGGACTACTTGCTTCCCAGCTAGACGAAACGGGTTCGATTCCCGGTGGGGTCACTCTCGGATTTTCACATGTGGGAATGTTGCCGGATGATGCCGTTGGTCAGCGGATTGGTTTTTTTCGGGGATCTCCCATTTCCCCCACTCTTGCGTTCCGGCACTGCTGCATACTTACCTCACTTCACCCTCTCCGTCTCTCAAGACCTCAATGTTAGGATCCATTAAATTTCTCCTCTCTCTCCTTTCTCCTTTAGGCTAAGCGTGGAAACATGTCGCATTTTAACTTCGCGAGCCTCCATTGGTGCCAGTGATTAAATCCTGCACCGTAACCACGATACAGGTAAATAATTCCGCCCTTCTTTAAAAGGCCGCAGTTAAAAAAATCTACGCAAATGAAGTTTTTCTCTTCCTTACTACGCATTTCGTTGCTCATTGGTGATTCCCTGTGTGTATCCTGGATTCCTGGGCAATTATTATTATACCATGTAAAAAGCTATTATATTGTATATATATTGTACGCATAATGTATATTACATATCGTATATTGTAGTTTATGCAAAAATATTAAAACTGTTTTATTCCTTTCGCCATCGATTTTGTTTTTTAAAACAAAGAACTTTATCATATAGCGCAAATAATTCCTTTCGCATTTTCTGTAAAATGTCATAAATTTTCGATCCTAAGATTACAATGTGGCTAGAAGCAGAACGACAGAAAAATTTTATAATTTACCATTTGAGTGTCTCGAAAAGTTAGCGTAACTTCAGTCTTGGAAGCACCTACAAAGAACTAAGAGACTTGCCGGTATAATACAGGCAAATTATTACTTGAAAAAGTAAACTGTTACTTAAAAATTAGCTTTCGTGCAGACTTCTCTGCAGGGACTCAAAGTCACATAATTAAAAATTTGAACTATCACACGACTTAAATTATCTCTGCACCATTTTTATTCTTGTAAGTATTTGTATCTTTATAAGCTAAATGGTTCTCGCATTGTATAAGCCGTGTACTTTAGCTTATTCATTTTGTACTCATCTGCAATTTTTTGTATTACAATCATATATATTTTTAATTGGGTATATAAATAATAAATATATTTATTTAACAATATTTTATGTATATGAGGGCCGTGCTTATCACGGACGTTCTCAAAAATTGTGTAACATATTTTGTATCTCAATTAAATGTGTGCAAAACACACAGTAACTTTGTTTACAACTAAGCAATACGCAATACTAGCAGATCTATCCTGTGTTGCTTGGGTATAATAGTTCAATAATACGTAAAGGATTTAGGGATTTCGGGCCCAATAGGGATCTGGAGATTCACGAACCGGTTTAGGGGTTTTGGGCATATTATAGGCTGGAGCCAATTTTGGCATACACAGAATTTTAAGTTAGGAACCGAAGGGTATCTCGTGCAAATTTGTTCTAAATCCGTTGGTCTGTGTAGAATTCAGGTAAACGGCCCCGCTTTAGATGTTTTAGGAATTTTGGGTCGAATTGGGGAAGCCTGCACCCAATTTGACCTAAACAGTATTTTAAGTTGTGCTCTGGAGGGCTGAGCTTCCAAATTTTGCTAAGAATCTTTTAACGGTGTGGAATTGTATAAGGAAAAACTTGCATAGGCCTACGTACAAACTTTTACTTTCATATGCGGAATGTTGCATGTCAATACTTCGGGGAAACATTTCTCACATCTGGAGGAAGAAAAAAACATTATATGAACATAGATTCGTAAACTCTTCGTTTCTTTACTACAGCCCTTAATATATAACGTACAGTGTATGGCCCAAGTTATGGATCATGTTACTCTGGAGTTCCATTGCAGCTGTAATTGGCAGTCACATACTGGAATACCAGACCGAACGACATGCCTGTTCTTTTCGAAAATGTCCTATTACACATACTACAAAATATGTAATTCGTGCATGATTGAGATCCTGATAATTTCTTTGTCCATGCTCTTCGGTGCCTAAATATAATGTTTGTAGCCACTGGATAGGTAGAGGTGGCCCAATACTTTGGCCCCCGAAAAACCCTGGTTTGAATCCACTAGAATTTTATTTCTGGGGGCATTTAAAGGAACTTGTGTATGCAACCCAAGTGGACGATGTGGAAACTCTTCGTAACCACATTGAGGCGGGCTGCGAAACAATCAGGAGTTCTCCAGGGATTCATCAACACATCCTGGAATCCATGCAATGACGGGTTGATGCGTGTGTTCGTGCTAATGGAGGGCATTTTAAACATTTCCTTTCGTCTGTAATGTGCCAACGATAAGCTTTCACACATGTGTAACTAATTTATGTGCTGTTACTTGTGTTCTATGGTGTAGTGTCGTGGTGTGCGGCGTCGTTTACCACGTAAACGAACGCTGCGATGGCATTTCACAGTAACATGATCCAGCCCACGGGCCATGTACTCTACGTTATGTACTACTAACAGTAGTAAAGAAACGAAGAGTTTTGCAACAATCTGTATATGGAATACAATAAATGCATTTAACTTGAAAATAAATTCATTTGCTTTTTTATTTATTTTCTGAAATATTACGCGGAAATTTTTAGGATCGTAAATGTGAATTTATTCACATAGTGAACTCAGTTTAACTTTTTTAAAATCAAAATGCTTTTACTTTACACCAACAAATTTACTGTCTTGAAAACAACAAATAATATTTATTATACATTGTATTCCTCTTTAATAACGTTGCAAGAATTTTCCGATAGATGTCAGCATTGGTTACTCAGTAACAACAAGTAATTCGAGTTCTATGGAAGGAAATTGTTTATTTTTATTAGTGTCAGACCTACGCAATTGCGAGTAGAGCTTATGTTCTTCTGAAAAAAAAACTTTCTTACTTAATTTTTTTTCAATGCATTTGCAGCAATGGTGACATCGTTGTCCTTTCCGTGCATTCCTATTATTCGTTATTCACACGCGATACGTCCATTATAATTCACTTGGAGCACCAGGGAGGTACACACTAACGAGCTATAGAATATTACTTAAAATGTCAGCCAAAGTAAAACGTAAAATATAAAAAAGTTTCTTAAAAACTCCTAGAGGACACATCTGAAAAAAAAAAAATAAAAAAATTCTACCATCCAATAGAAACACCACTCAGGAGACAGAATTTTCTCCAGTACGGATTAGCGATCTTAATATATTGAACAAATATCTTTGCCTGCCTGAATCGCATAAATCATAAAAACTTGCAGGAGTAGCACAGCTGTCGAATACTGAGAAGCTACCACGCCTACTCAGCAACGATCCTTCTGTTTAAATTCACCCACATCTTCACCAGGGAACCTTCGTGTATTTCCGATGGTAGAACGGGAGCTCAAGGGCTTATCAGCGAAAGGTACGAAAAGAGTAAAAGTGCTGCTCTTCCTGACGCGCCGGGGAAGAAACAAAGCGAAGGAAAAACCAACAGAAAGAAGATTAATAAGTCTGTGTTGTACGAAAGACTTCCCAGAAATATGAAGTCAGGGTAACGTTGCGCATTAGAAAGAGGTGAAAAAAATGCAGGGAAAAAGAAAGCAAGCCAAACTCAAAGTCTGGGAAAAGGAAGATTGTTTCTACATGGCGAACGAGAATAACAACTGCAATGCTCGCCAGTGGGGGAGTAATGAGTATGGATTCATGTCAAATTAACAGCTTCTCAGCCAACGTGGCTCGCACTAAAGACAACATGCAATTTTGAAAATAATAATAAAAAACAATGTGTTAATGGATTCAGATGTTGATTGTAAATGATTTTTCCCTCCTTATTTTGTATTTTGAAATCGTATATTTTTAGGAAAATTTTAATGCCATTCGTAGTTTTTTTCGTTGATTGTTAAAAAACTCGCTGCAGTGAAAAAAACGATATGAATGTTTGTGTGTGATATACAGTAGTAAAAATTTAAGGGTTTTTCTTTTTTCTGAAATATTTCCATGCATGTACTTAAAAGCCAGTTTACTTATGTAACTTACGTCATCATACGAGATATTCCGCTTTGGTGCCATTTATAACTATTAATAGAAGAAAATAATCTCGAATATTCCATACTTTAATAGCTATATTTACATTTTCGCAATATGGCATACATAAGGAAGCATTTTTCATCTACAAAAAACACAGTTAGATTATTTAAATTATTATTATGGTTAAGATGAAACATTATTAGTGCTATTCTTGAGCGCGGATAATCAAAAGATTTTTGATTTTTTTTTAATATTTTTAATTATCACGATATTTTATTTACCATGAAATATTCTAAGACAATTGCGAAAGGGTTTTTAATGTATCACATGAAATTATTAAAACAGAGGTATGTATTTGTAAATATAAAATAAAAGTGAGAAATAACTCAGCTTACGCACGATACTACTGATGAAGGGATAAGTGAAAGTTATTAAAGGAAGAGTGTGATTCCAATGTACCGTTCAACTCCTGAGACACGAGAAGAAGGTAAACTCTACAGTGGGTTGCTCTAAATCCGAACTGGATTTAGATATTACCCTTTATTCATCGGCGTGTTTTTGGAGCAGTGTCAAAAGTTCCTTTTCAAATATGTTTGCTGATATTACTAAGCAAACTCACTGGGTATCGAATTTTGCGGGAGTCCTTGGTTCTTTCCCGGCTTGGCGTTTGCGATTATTCTAGCTAGTTTCCACTAGTCTTGATAAGTTTTGTTTGTAATGATAGCATTGAGTATAATGAGGAAATACTCTAATGCTTCTAGAGGGAGTTTCTCGTAACGACTTTGTTAGTCTGTGACTTCTGCTTTCGTCAGGCAGGGTTTTAATTACTTTACTTAGTTATCCGGGTGTAATTATCTCCAGCTCAGTGCGTGTTCCTCGCTTCTCTTATTCATTTACCTGTCTAGTGGTTTCCTGCGTGAAAAGTTTGTCGTTGACATACTCATTACGGCAAAACTGTTTTTCTAACAAATCCGCAATAGCTTTGGCCTTATATTCGGCTGTGTATTTCCTACCCGCGTCTGTAATTATTGCTGCTGCGGAAATGTATTTATTTCTACCGCAGAGTGTTCTTCAGTTTACACATTTCATGTTGGTTTTTTGGTAAACTTAATTAACAATGTTGGCAAATACGAATTAGTTTTATTATTTCCATTTACAAGGGCTTTAGACTGTTGTACCGAGCCCAAGCCTGCGGTGCGTGAGATCTCTGCTTGTTTGCGTTCCTTTCGTTAAATAGGGTATTAAATAGTCAAAGAGGAGACGGGGGAGAGAACTGTTGGAGCCTGTGACGTGGTGTGTTTTTGAGCATGGGGAGTTGCTTGAGTGGTTTAGAATGACGTTTCGTGTGGTTATCCTGCGGCTCTCTACAACTTTATGATAATAGAGGCAGTGCTTCCATGCCGCAGTGTGACCCTCAAACTTCCCACAGAACTTGGAGGCGGAATATGGTTGTGCAGACTTGTTGCTCACATGGCTACACAGCGAATGCATTTAGCTGGTTTGCTGCACCATGTTGTGTTGCCGTAACTGAGAGAAATGGTATGTAAGTAACTACCGAAACTAATTTGTGGTTGCTTTCTAAGGTGAACTTTGGTTGCGGGTAAAAAGCAGACTGCGGTGCACAGTAACACGTACAATTACAATTACTTAAGCCTTTTGGCTCTCACTAACATATTTGTTTATTGAAAATATATTTACCGGCTGCCACAAAATATTTAGTTGGCAGCAAAAGCGCTCGTGTCGTCCAGAGCAAAATATTTTGCTGCAGCTGCAAAACTACAGTCATTAAACAGGTTGAGTATAAAAGAATACCCCAACTTTTAAGGTATATAATATCAAAACCAAACAACCTACAACCTTGATTGACCAATCAAATGAAACGTGGAACTGTGAAGTTTGTTTACCATGNTTAAGGTATATAATATCAAAACCAAACAACCTACAACCTTGATTGACCAATCAAATGAAACGTGGAACTGTGAAGTTGGTTTACCATACATTCATAAATGTTCAATGTGACCACCACGAGCGGCCCTAACGACATCTACGCTATAATCAAACTCGTTCCACACTCTTGTCAGCATGTCTGGTGTTACGGTATGGATGGCGTCCGTAATTCTCGTTTTGAGGTCGTCAATGTTAGCCGGCAATGGTGGACGAAACATCTGATTTTTTATGTACCCCCACAGAAAAAAATCGCACGGGGTAAGATCCGGGCTTCTTGGGAGCCAGTGATGAAGAGCCTGGTCACCAGCTGCTCCTCGACCAATTCAACGTTGCGGCAACGTCTCGTTCAGGTATCCGCGAACAGCTAGGTGACAATGGGGTGGCGCATCATCCTGCTGTAAAATGAAGTCCCCCACCACCTCTTCTAACTAAGGAAACAATCACTCTGTAAGCATGTCCAAATAAGGGATTCCCCAAAGTGAACGTGTTTTGCGCTGTATCCAAAGACACTGTTTTCAGCCCTTTCTCTTTTCACGAGCCCACTGTTACTGGAATCCCACGACGACAAGAGAAGCATGGCTGTACAAAGAGCGCCATCCAAATAAAGTACGCATGTTCGAAGTGTGTATTGTCGATTTAACGAATGGATGGTTTAAGGGTACATATGAATATGTGCAAGGGGCTTCCTCCATGTAACATAGAGAATAAACCTGTATAGTTATTAGCATATGTTGATCTTTCCGACTTCATCAAACACAGACATGCTGTAATCAATACCCACAACTATGGCAACCAATGTTTCAAGTGGTCAGTGTTGGCTGGATTTGTTAAGTCATCGTAACCGCGGCATGTGGACAAGAATTATGCTGAGGTGGAAGAAAATTTTGATTTAAGCGGGCTGGATTTTCCAACTCCTCTACAGCAAGTAAGTGTCTTTGAGAACAACAACCCTGGTGTGTCTGTAAAATGTGTACTCGCTGAATGCCAGGGGAAAAATGGTGCCAACATGTATGACTAAAAATGAGAAACCTGAACATATCGATTCTCTGACTGTGAGGACGAAACTACGAATATTTCACATTTTTGTTACATAAAAAACTTTTCAAGGCTCGTTAACTAGCAGATTACTTCACATGGACACGAAGTTCATGTCTACAAACAGTGTTTTGAGAATTAGACCGATTGCCCAGGGAAATCAGGACTCACTGGCGAACAGTATCTTGCAATACACAAAACAAAGTGTAAAAGATAAATTTTCATTATTTAAGTGTTTCCTCATGTTGTATATTACCGTAACAAATAATAATTTTTAAAAGTAACTACATTGTGTTTTATTTATTTTTGATTGATTGGCCTTTAAGAAAGAAGAGATTAATTATACTCCAGGTTTGGAAGAGTGTCTCTTTGACAAAAAAAAGTTTGGGAATTAACGACATGGGAGAGCTCTGGTGGTAGATGGTAAAAAAGAAATACCTAGCACTTTCTATAGTGTCGAATACTGGCAAAGTTTGTGTTAAAGTTGTAATTTTGCGGCCAATATGCATGTACCATTGATTGGTTTGGGTGGAGGGATAATTTCTGTTACATAAGGCCAATGATGAGGGGGGGAGCGGGGAGAATGTGAAGTAAATTTTGTATGTTCCTCGATTTTTTGGATTTGTTTTTTGATTTTTCGCGATTTTTATTATTGGGTGGGGGTGGTGGGATGAGTGTGAGGATAAAATTATATGTTCCTCGATTTTTTCGTTTTTTTTTTTCTTCTTGCGTATGTAAAATTTTATCTTTGGATTCGTAAATAAATATACACACTGGCGATCGGCACTCTAGCAGGGGGCGTGGTAGTCGAGCGAGTAGAGGTTTTTACGCAAAATGGCGTTTTTTTCTTGGAAATTTAATAATAATATAAAGTGGCAAGCCGATACTTTTTAATTTTTTATAATTTTTTATTAAATTATTTTCATAACAAACTTTTTCTTATTAAAATTATTTCACGGGTTACAGGTCGCTGGAATGACAGGTCTAGGATTGGGAGTGGAGATGGGGGAGATGAACGAGGCCGCTGGATGTGCCTGTGACGTCATCCAAGGTGATGGACAACTCCTACCTACTAATCTTGAAATCCTGTGTGCCCGCTTCGGCACAAGCCTACTACTTACAGTATACGAGTCATCCAGAAACAAATCTCTGCAAGTTCATGAAAACAGTTNTGTGTGCCCGCTTCGGCACAAGCCTACTACTTACAGTATACGAGTCATCCAGAAACAAATCTCTGCAAGTTCATGAAAACCGTTTTTTTTTTTAATAAACACAAAAAATATCTAATTTACATGTTTGGTTGTTACACAAAAATTATTTTTTTTTTGGTACAATTATGTTTACTATAAGAGTATTTACTGGGAATTATTAAAATAATAAGCCGTAATAATTCGTATTATCTCATAAAATAATTCGTATATTCCGAGATTTGCGCATGTAATAATTCATTAATAAGTATTGCTAATTTAGTAAGTGATTTTGCTTGTGACATAACTGTTAACTGAAAATAAATTCTTAGTGGCTGCAAAAACTGTTTAGTTGATGATTTCCAAGGCGAAATTTGGTTGTTTGTAAAAACAGATTGTGGTGCTCAATAACACGTAGATTGACTAGTACTGCAGCTATTTAGTGCTCACTAACGTATTTGTTTATTGAATAAACGTTTATTGGCTACTACGATATATTTAGTTGGCAGCAACAGCATTCATGTTATCCACAGTAAAACATTTTGCTACGAATGCAAAACCACATCCGTTATATTCTGCGCATCCGCTCTGGCATTTTCTAATTGGCCACCTTCTGTCTAGCCACGACACCATATTTGTCTGTGTTTAGTTCTTTGCATCAGGTTACGAACTAACTCATGAGTAATATTCTTAAGTACTTATGAAAGAATTAAATCATTCCTTTATTCCAAATAAGTAAATGTTACACGTAAATTATTCCAGAAAATTAACTTTCCATGAAGTGAAGTGCCTTGTCGTGTGTGCCACTTATTAGATTTCAGGTATATAAATGCTGAAGAGAACGCTTTAAAGATCAGCAAGGTAGCATAATGGTATCACCATGCTAATCTCACAGCTCATGACGACTTTGAATTTACTGTTTAATTGTTGTATGGCTATACCTACATACAAAAGCTTACAACCTGCAAATCACCTTTGTGAACCTCACTAACCAGTATTGCTACTATCATTGTAATATTTTCGCTGTGACTAACGAACACATTATTACCTACAAACACACTGAATTTGGTTGGTGACCATAAACGTCATTTTGTAGTTTCCACCAAATATTTGAATGACAAAAAGATTTTGTTGGCACCGCAAAATATTTTGTCATGTCTATATTCACAAAAGAATTTTGTGGTCGCCAGAAATTTTTTTTTTGTCACCACAAAACTGTTTTTTTCGTGTAAAAAACCTGGATAATGCTTTAAGGGACAATTAAATCAATAAAATTACACACAAGGAACTTTCAAAGAAGGAAGAAAAATTGCAACATGTAGATATTCCATTGAAACCGTTCATATTCATAGTGTACTGGTAAAATATAAAAAAAGGAAATCTATAATAAAGAGATCTCTGAAGTTGCATTTAGTATCCGTCTCTAATGACCACGATGTCAATGAAACGTTAAGCCTTACACATCAGTAAATTCTTTTTTCTAAATTAGACATAAAACGTATGGAAGTATCGAAATTGTTAGCGCACAATTTAAAAGTATGGAACTTGAAGTATGTTATATTCCACGTATTTCAAATTTTGTAATTTAAAGCGTATGTTGGTTTCTCTTTGAATTGTAAAAGTTATAAGTGTGGAATTAAAAAAAAATTTGATGTTTTTAGAAATTGCACATATAATTATAAAATTACCTATAATGTATGTGAGTGCACCACATTCACAGATACTCCACGATATAATGTAAGTTTACGAATACATGGTCATCTAAAAATTACGCAGTGGAAGATCTACGAGTACATTGACATTGTGTAATTATACAAAGACCAAGTAGAACTAAAAATACACAATTTATGATTTTGGAACGGGGAGTGTGAATTTTTTTTATATATACTATAAAATGTGTGATTCAACATCTACATGCATGCCTTATAGGCCTATAAATGTATTTCCTCCGAAAGCTTATAATTTTTTGGATAGCTAAGAAAATTAACATAAAATGACACGAAATGTAGCTGGTTTTACAAATTGCACGTAAAAAATTTTTAATAACCAAAAATTATATTCTGCAAAAAAACATTTTTTTAAGCTAATGAAAAACGAATAGAATCACGCTGTTCCCGCATTTTAGCAGGGTCAATATGTACGAAAAAGATAAGTTCTACTTTAAGTTATGTCGTACCTGCCTAGCCGGAAGAGCGTATGAGAAGATGTGAGGTAAGGATGGAGCAGTGGCTGAATGAAGGCGGGGAGGAAACGTGAGTACCTCTAATTAGAAACCCCGTGCACCACTGCAATGTTTGCCATTCTCCCCAGATGATAATATTCGACCGAAAAGTTCGCGGTGCTCTAGCCTGGGATTCAGCCGATGTCCACAGAGTTGGAATACTATTAACTAGCTACTCGTCCATCCGAGGTGTCTCCTTACCAACGAACCTAAATGCTAAAAATAAAAAGTCGGTAGAGGTAACTGAAATTTCTTTGGCGAATAATGAGACTGATTATTGATGCTGGGAAGTGCCTATTTACGTACATCCGAAACGTTGGCAGAAACGACTGTGACGCAGCTACAACCCAGAAACAAATAATCTGAAGAGAACAGCTGTGAAAACCTGCTCTTTGAACATGTGATTTTTGACACTTATGCGTGCAAATCGAGAGTTGAAGTTGACGTTCGGGAAGTTTCGAGAACACTAAAATCAACATCTGCGTCATTCTAAGTACAGAGTTCAGATTCAGACTCATTAAGAAATTAGTACCTGATGTTCTGTGACAAAGTCACCACGTGCCGGTTTCACCTGTAGGGCTACCGATATAATATTTTAAAAATTGCTGATTGTTAANTCAAATGTTGTAATTTAAAGCGTATGATGGTTTCTCTTTGAATTGTAAAAGTTATAAGTGTGGAATTAAAAAAAAAATTTGATGTTTTTAGAAATTGCACATATAATTATAAAATTACCTATAATTTATGTGAGTGCACCACATTCACAGATACTCCACGATATAATGTTAGTTTACGTATACATGGTCATCTAAAAATTACGCAGTGGAAGATCTACGAGTACATTGACATTGTGTAATTATACAAAGACCAAGTAGAACTAAAAATACACAATTTATGATTTTGGAACGGGGAGTGTGAATTTTTTTTATATATACTATAAAATGTGTGATTCAACATCTACATGCATGCCTTATAGGCCTATAAATGTATTTCCTCCGAAAGCTTATAATTTTTTGGATAGCTAAGAAAATTAACATAAAATGACACGAAATGTAGCTGGTTTTACAAATTGCACGTAAAAAATTTTTAATAACCAAAAATTATATTCTGCAAAAAAAACATTTTTTTAAGCTAATGAAAAACTAATAGAATCAAGCTGTTCCCGCATTTTAGCAGGGTCAATATGTACGAAAAAGATAAGTTCTACTTTAAGTTATGTCGTACCTGCCTAGCCGGAAGAGCGTATGAGAAGATGTGAGGTAAGGATGGAGCAGTGGCTGAATGAAGGCGGGGAGGAAACGTGAGTACCTCTAATTAGAACCCCTGCACCACTGCAATGTTTGCCATTCTCCCCAGATGATAATATTCGACCGAAAAGTTCGCGGTGCTCTAGCCTGGGATTCAGCCGATGTCCACAGAGTTGGAATACTATTAACTAGCTACTCGTCCATCCGAGGTGTCTCCTTACCAACGAACCTAAATGCTAAAATTAAAAAGTCGGTAGAGGTAACTGAAATTTCTTTGGCGAATAATGAGACTGATTATTGATGCTGGGAAGTGCCTATTTTCGTACATCCGAAACGTTGGCAGAAACGACTGTGACGCAGCTACAACCCAGAAACAAATAATCTGAAGAGAACAGCTGTGAAAGCCTGCTCTTTGAACATGTGATTTTTGACACTTATGCGTGCAAATCGAGAGTTGAAGTTGACGTTCGGGAAGTTTCGAGAACACTAAAATCAACATCTGCGTCATTCTAAGTACAGAGTTCAGATTCAGACTCATTAAGAAATGAGTACCTGATGTTATGTGACAAAGTCACCACGTGCCGGTTTCACCTGTAGGGCTACCGATATAATATTTTAAAAATTGCTGATTGTTTACATTCCCGGATTATGTCACTAGAGTAATCGAGTGTGATAGAGAATGGGTGACTTTTTACAGCTGATGTCTTCAGCGCCGAAATGAGTGGACTAGGGTGAAGTTGTAACAGTGACGGAGTGCATTGGTGGGTGAAACGGAGTTACACTCAGAAAATTTACCAACCAATAGTTATGTCCACCACGTCTCCCACAAACGGAAATCGGAAATTGTCGAGAGGAAACAAACCAAAGTTCCCGTAATTGGAACTGAGTCGGCTGATCAGTTCAGTGGCGTAACAACTTGGAGGGGGCAGAGTTTACATTTCCCATCCCTAATTTCAGTCANGCGTAACAACTTGGAGGGGGCAGAGTTTACATTTCCCATCCCTAATTTCAGTCAACGGTGCCAGAACGTGAGTAAATGGGCTCCCAAACTGTTTTGTTCACCGAAATGCTTTGATATATTGTGTACAATCTCTGATACTTGCATATACACTGAAGAGCCAAAAAAACTGGTACACCTGCCTAATATCGTGTAAGGCCCCCGCCAGCACGCAGAAGTGCCGCAAGACGACATGGCATGGACTCGACTAATGTCTGAAGGTATGCAGGAGGCAATTCACACCAGTAGTCAAGCAGAGCAGTCCACAAATCCATAGGAGTGCAAGGCGGTGGAGATCTCTTCTGAACAGTACGTTGCAAGACATCCCAGACCTGCTCAATAATGTTCATGTATGGTGATTTAGGTGGCCAACGGAAGTGTCTAAAGTTAGAAGAGTGTTCCTGGAGCCAATCGTTAGCAACTCTCGACGTGTGGGGTGTCGCATTGTCTTGCTGGAATCGTCCACGTCCGTCAGAATGCACAACGGACATGAATGGGTGCAGGTGATCGGACAGGATGCTTTCGTATCTGTCACCTGTCAGAGTCGTATCTAACCCTATCAGGGGTCCCATTTCACGCCAAATGCANACAGGATGCTTTCGTATCTGTCACCTGTCAGAGTCGTATCTAACCCTATCAGGGGTCCCATTTCACGCCAAATGCAAACGCCCTATACCATGACAGAGCCTCCACCAGTTTGAACAGTACCCTGTTGACATGTAGGGTCCATGGATTCATGAGTATATCTCCATCCCCATACACGTCTATCCACCTGATACTATTGTAAACGAGACTCGTCAGACCAGGCAACGTGTTTCCAGTCATCAACAGTCCAATGGCGGTGTTGGCGGGCCCAGACGAGGCGTAAAGCTTTGTGTCGTGCAGTCAACAACTGTACACGAGAGAGCCTTCGGCTCCGAAAGCCCATATCAATGATGGTCCGTTGAATAGATCGCACGATGGCACGTGTTGATGCCCCAGAATTGAAATCTGCGCCAATTTGAGAAAGGGTTGCACGTCTGTCACGTTTAGTGATTTTCGTCAGTCTTCATTTGTCCCGTTCGTTCACGATCTTTTTCCGGCCGCAGCGATGTCGAAGATTTGATGTTTTACCGGATTCCCAATATTCACGGTACACTCGTGAAATGGTCGTACGCGAAAATCCAAATTGTATCTCTACCTCGGAGATGCTATGTCTATCTCTCGTGCGCCGACTATAACACCACGTTCACACTCACTTAAATCTTGATAACCTGCCATTTTAGCAGCAGTAACCGATGTAGCAAATTTTCCAGACGCTTGTTGTCTTATATAGGCGCTGCCGACCGCATCGCGTTACTCTGATTGGTTCCATACCTCTGTTATTTGCATACGCACGCCTATACTTGTTTTTTTGACTCTCCAGTGTATTTTCTTCTTGGTTATTTACTTTACTCTATCTTTAATGAGGCCTGAAATTTATATATTGTTTTGATCGCTGCAAAATGTAATTTATAAGTGAAGAAAAACTGTCTTAGGAGGGGCGCTGAAAGACATGCCATTCTCCCTAAGTTTAATATGGTATTTCGCCATTCATGAACATTACACCATTACTGCTTCGGTAGGCTAATCGGGACACGGTCTTTACCCTATCCGGGATTGAACTTGGAATCTCGATGGTTGATGCCTTAGCGACCTCGACCACGGGAATAGTCATATTTTTAAAAAGCAAAATGTTTTGAGATTGGTATTCCCAATTCATTAGACACAGTGCTGTGTAGTAAAGAATGGGAAATGCGAAAAATGTATCTGATTTCTGCCAACTGCAACTCGGATCCTGCACAAGGAGGGCGTAGGCATTATCATTACAGCGATGTTCTGTAAGTCTTGTCATCCTAATGCGATCCTTGGGGCACTTACTCTCGTTTTTTTTTTTTGCTTATTTATTACAAGTAAATAAAATCCGTGATGTCTGCCAGAGACAGTGGAAGAAACTAGAATGTAGCTCACTTTAAGACCCGTATTTCAGTCCTGTTCATGTCATTTACTGGAATTGAACATTTATAGCAGCGTTCGGTACTAAGTTTCGTTTGCATCTGTTAAAAAATTGGTAGACGGTATAGGTCATTCGCAGTAAAGTGGGCACTTTTGGAATCAGCCTTTGAATAAAGTCTTTGCTATCGACTGCATATAGTACTGTATGTATTTTAACGCACACACATACTGACCTGCTCCCAGTTATGTTGTCAACGAGGAAGACAATAAAAAAGTAGTTCTATGTTTTACACCGTATTAAAAGTGGTATGTTAAATTTGGCTAATGCCGAATTTATTTCGTTTAGTTTATTTTTAATGCAGGTAAGAGTAAGCAAAATTTAACTCACAAAAATTTCAATTTTCGCTTGATTGGCATATGAACAAAGTGACCGGATTCGTGGTAATGTTAACGTTACATGTGGCGGAAGGATAATAAACGGGCATAAAAATAGATCCTCAGTGGAGCTTTTAAAAAGTGCCCAGTTTACCGCGAAAAACCTACATATCGGTATAGAAAATCAAATATGTATACAAGAACAATTTTATTTTCTTCAGTGAAATTAAACGTTGAAGTTCGTATTTTATGTCATACGGCAATTCACAAAAACGTTAAAGATGATAAGAAGTCAAGGTTATGAAGGGATCCCAACAGTTTTATTACTAACTTAATGATTCTATATCCCGAGTACTGAATTAGTAGCAAAAATAAATTATAACCTTTTCCATTAAATACTCAGATTATTTAACTGCTATATCTGTCAAATTATCGAGATCCCGATGTTAAGATCAGCCCAAATATCTCCCCTTTTTTGTCAAATCGATTATAACAGCCAGTTTAACGAAATATGGGTAATGTAAATTTTTTTTTCACACATTCTGTTAAAAAATTTTTTTTTAATATTCTAAACTTGGAAAAGATTTCGAATAGGAGGGTAGAGATCTGCATTTTATAAAGTCATAAGGAGAGCGAAATTATTTTTTTGAAACAAATCACATACAAAGAGACTTTGAAAGCACCGCCAGATAATGCAACTTTAAGGGCCCTAATTTTTTAAGCATTTTTTTCATCATTTATATCTTCAACATTGAAGGAACTGAGACTGTATAATTTTCGTCTCATGGTCAATACCTCCTTTAAATTATGTCGCGTATTTTCACCTGCCCGTAATTAATTCAGCTACAATGATGGGCGTTTCTCCTATCTTTGAGGATTTTTTCGTAACCACCATGGAATACCACGATGTACGTGGCCTTAGCTCCGACGAAACAATGCAGAAATTCGGCGTCGGCCGTCAACAGGTTCTTGGCGCGGCAAAGAGCCGGCGAACATACCGACGTCACCAGCCACAGTAATCATACTTCCGAGTGTGCCAGTTTGCCGGACCGGTCAGGTATGGACTGACGTGCTTCAACGCTATTGGCTACTCCCTAGTGATGCCAACGGTATTTCCAAGAGTTTCACGGTGTTGCCAAGAGTTCGACGGTGTTGCCAAGAGTTCCACGGTGTTGCCAAGAGTCCCAGTTTGAGGAGAGAAAATATCCTCTGCGGAAATAATATACTGTCAGCATATCGCTCTGCAAAATATATATATTCTAAAATATAGTTTCCTTATTGGTCAAATTAAAATATGCCTATTAAAATTACGTATGCTCCATTGCCAGTTCAGGATCATGTGAAGTGCTGGCGAGGGGTATGGATAGGGTTTGGAAATAAATAGGCATGCTGCCAAGATGGAAGTGTGCTTGGTTCTCAATACTCTTGAGAAGTTCACACTTGAGAGATATGAGATAAGCATATTTTAACTTTCGGGTCATTTTAGATTTAATTTAAATGTTGAGGAAAGTAATAAGATTTAAAAACGAGAGGAATTATGTGTGTTAAATGTGCCGCTGGAATATTTTTTAATATTTTGCTAATGGAAAAATTTATTTATAAATTACAATTTAAAGAAAATACCTCATTAGGNCTGGAATATTTTTTAATATTTTGCTAATGGAAAAATTTATTTATAAATTACAATTTAAAGAAAATACCTCATTAGGCCACTAGTAAGTTAATGGAAGGAGTTTAAATATTTGTGCAATTATTAGCAGCATGCATGGTTGGTTTAAAAAATTTTTGGTGTTGACCAAAGATTTCTTGTTAAAATAGGATTGTTAGGGAAGTAAGTTGTGAGTCTTTTGGTGTAAANATTTTTGGTGTTGACCAAAGATTTCTTGTTAAAATAGGATTGTTAGGGAAGTAAGTTGTGAGTCTTTTGGTGTAAACCAACTTATAGAAAATGGTCGTAGATATCAAGGTTTTTTTAAGTACGGCAACTGTTAGATATATAAATGTTTAAGCATTTTCTTATTTTATATTTGTGTTATCCTTAAATATTTATTTTGTATCTGTCGTATTGCTGCTTGTAGTAATTTTTTTTTAAATTCAATTTTGATGAAGAATGTAATTACATTTTTAAAACAGTGTAAAATTTTCCAAAATTGTTTGATGAAGTAATTCATGACCAAGAAAAATGCACGAAGTTTCAATATAAAGGTTGAAAACATATATTTCTGTTTTTCATGATTTATATCAAATTTACCNCCCAAAATTACTGTTTACAACAACGCTATTCTTGATACTATTTTCAGTGGTATGCATTGTGTCAGTTAAGTTTGGTGCGAGATGACAAGCAGAACGACCTAAATGTACACTCTTCGATGTTCTTTTGATGGAGTTCTTTGGGGGCTTCCTAATAGTCCAGTTTGGAGAGGGTAGACGGCGTGCCAGAGCAAAACTAAAGTAATTAATTACAATAATATTTTGTACTGATGTAAACTTTCTATCTTACAATCATTTTATGTTATAAAATGAAATTTCTCCAACTTTTAATAAGTATAATTATAATTGAGCGCTTAATTTGATCTTATATACATTAATAGAGGTAACATATTATTTACTAACAAAAAAATGATTTTATGCGTGCTATTTTCTCGTGATCTAAGAAATGATTTTATCTCAATTCCTGCCTCAAACTTTTTAAGAAAACACGTGTCTTAAAAAAAATGTTTTGTGCCAGGTATACGAAGGCATTGAACCAACAAGTCTTCGTGTGTTTCAATAAACAATTAGAAATTTGGCGCTATTTAAGGCGTCCACCTACCTTGAACTGCGTTACATCGTGTTAGTATTTCACGTTTGTCTGCGAAACCAATAAACAAGCGTCCAATGTACTGATATACGAAAATAACACAACTTCAGACGAGGGCTATTGAATGCATTCAAGACGTCACGCACATTAGGGACGCCATGTTTCAGTACTTAAAAATGGCTAAAAACCGCTTTTCAAATCGCTGTATCTCAAAATTTACGCATCAGGCACATACACAACTACTCAAGGACCATGCACTGTACCTTCTTACATACTTTCCACCAATAAAAGAATTGGGTCGCCGCTGAAAATCCCTTAGGTACATGCAGTGCGACGAGAACCTTGCACGTCAGTTTAGAGCTTTGTGGTTAGTGACGATGTCGTACTTGATGCGAGAGGCAACGTCGCCCTTATCGCTCCTATGCTTCTCGGTCTCAAACGCGGGGGAAAAAAAAGGTCGAGGTAGGCGGGTGCCTCAAAGTGTATTTTTATGTCCGTGATACTAACACAGGATCCAAGTTCTAAATTTACATATTTTTTGCTAAAACTAGTAACGTTCATGTCTTGACGCCGTTCACCGAAATTCTCTTTTTTTTTCTTGTACTGGTCACGCAAACACAAAGAAGATAAATAAAGTTAAATGGAATGCAAAGCATATTTTATCTAATTTTGTAGTTACGAGCTGGCAATATCAAAAACTTTTAATTCTCTAAATTAAATTTTAAAAAAAAACTAACTAATTTTATTTTTTTTACAAGTTATTATTGCTGGAACTTGAAATACGTCGTAAAACACACGACTGCGGAGTAACATAATGCGCAAAAAGAAAAATGTGTATTCATGCAGGAAAAATATGCGAGTAAAAAACAAAAGAGAAAGAATGAAGCGATATCTTACCTCTAATACTTGCAAATTTTCATTTGAAAATTCCTTCTTCTCGGCGTTTTGTTTCCCCGGCATGAATAAAGGTGCTCGCTCGCTGGCTTCCTCCCCGAGCGGGGAGATCTGCACGCGCCTTATTGCAATTCCCAGCGCAGGCGTCTTGTGTAGCGAATGGCGTGTGTCCTAGGTCCCCGGAGCCAGGAGTCGCGGCACGTCCGAGGCACTTCCAACGGCGGCGATGGAGGCAGCGAACCACTTTCCTCCAACCTCCTCCTTCCTCCAATCCCGCCCCCCATCAGCCGCTTCTGGAGGTGACTATTTCCTGCCGGCGCAAGTGTGTCGGTGGCACCCCCCTTCCCCCCTTGCGGCGCAAGCCGTAGCAGGCCGTCTGCCGGGGAGAACTCCAGTGGCACGCATTGCAGCGACTCTCGCCTGATGGCCCGCAAGGGGGTGTGAGGAGGGTAGCGAGTTGCTCCCGACGACGTGGAGAACTGTTTCGCACGCTTTTCATGAACTCTCCTCGACAATACAGGTCTCCCCTCCTGCCGCCCTTCTCCTTCTCCGCCGCTAGACGAGAGTTTCACGTCTGCACGCGACTTTCCTCGGGCTGGATCGAGAGGGTAGGAGAGGGGGGTGCGCAGACGTCGCCAGAGGCAATCCGCGAAGACGTTCGACGTAGCGACGGGTCGCCCCCCGTAGCCAGATTGCCGCGCCGCGCCAGTTTATTCTCGGATTATTTGCTTCTGGGGAAGGAATACGACGCGCAAGGAAGCGTTTTCCAAGACCAACTTCGCTCGCTACGCCGTGAAGCTTGCACGTATTCCCGACATCTTCCTGAGGGCCCGTTCAGTTTGAGGGAAGTTATAATACTAGCTGATACCTGTCGCCAGGAACTCGTATCTCTTTCATAGCCATTTTTCACACGAGGAATAATGTTTCTTTGCAATTTATCTTGTCAGTTTCTGCTTTGTGGAGTTTTCGTATTATACAATCAACCATATTAACCAAAATTGCAATGATATTGTTGGCTGTTCACAGTAACTCGGTTTCATGAGGGCTGAGTTGGAGAGGTTTTCATCAGCTAGGTACTGAGCGCCGGTGAGGGTGAAATGAGATGAGGATGGAGCAGCGACAGAACGCAAGGACTGGGAATTGGAAGTACCCCGAGAAAACCGCCGTCCACCGGCAACATCTGCCACGTTTCCCACATGCGAGTACCTGGGTAATCCCGCCAGGAGTCAAACACGGTTTGCTTTGGTGGGAGGCGAGTAGTCTCACTACTACACCACCGCGGCCTCTGGTGTCAGGATTCCCATATTTGGCAGTCAAGAATAGTGTCACTTCGGACAATGTTAAAACCAAGTAATGATCTCCAAAATTGTGCTTATATATGTGTGTGTGTTAACGAGATAGTCACGGTAAGATGGTTGTCTGTAACATCTGTTTTACTAATAGTTTGAAGAACTGGAGACAGAATCGAATTCTCATCAAATACACAAACTATATTGCAACTGAGGAATTGATTATTTTCAGTAAGTATCTCATTATTATTTTTACATTGCTATTTTCCATCTGCTTCGCTTTATTTGTTCTAATGACTGCGGCAATTGCTTGCGAAGAATTGATTAGTTGAGGAAAAGTAAGTTTCATTGTGCGACTATAACCACTGCAGGTGGGCTAATCGAAATGGAAATGATTGTTATAAACAATTTCATATGACAGGCAGAGAATTATTTTAATTATGCCATTAAACAGAAAATAAAAAGTTGTATTTCATAAACGCACTTCAATAGTTGTATTATGAAGTATAGGTTATTCACGGTAAAGTGAGCACTTTTTGAAACCCTCTCATCGGGAGTAATGGTCAATATATATATTTTTTATTGTAAACTTTCACGTTAACTTTCAAGTACGGTGAAATATATACACTGTGTTTATTACTTGCATGGCAATATTTATTTAATAAGCGGGTGGGAGGTTAAAAAATGGTTGATAGGAAAAAAGTAACTAGGGCCTCAAAAGTTCTCATTTTACCGTGAAATCCTATAATTACTTGAGTCTCAAGAAGTACCCTGTTTTACATATCATAATAGCATGCCTGAAATTACCGTTATATCCAGACTCCAAGTACGGTACAGAATGTCAGACTCTAAAGTGTATGTATACAAACGGTGCATATTTGGCAGAAAAACACTTACTGCGTATTTCCTTTCCAAATTACACCCACCAGACCGCATCCGTACGAGTTATTATTTTCTTTTGGCTATCTCTGCATCGTGAAATTTTTTGCTACGTTACCAGATTTTTTTTCATTGCACTTACAGGATCCTTGCACAGTATAAAATGCACAACACAAGCGTTAATTCGCAGAGTGATAAAAAAGGGAAATTATATTATGAACGAATTTGAATACTTACTACATGTCATATATTTGCATACCAGAAATGTGGAGACTGAACCGAAAAACTAACTTGCGCATTAAACATTCCACATTTTGGTAAAATAATCATCACAAAATATTTTAATTAAATTTTTTTTTAATATAAAATTATATTTCTTGAAAGAAGGGTTTTATTTTTTCCTACAAAAAAAAAAAGTAGTTACAACTTAATTTGAAGCAGTGCACCCTGTTAACACATTCAAAAACATTTTTTCTCGCATNAAAAAAAAAAAGTAGTTACAACTTAATTTGAAGCAGTGCACCCTGTTAACACATTCAAAAACATTTTTTCTCGCATCAAATTTCATGCAGAGAGTTCATATATTCCACCATGATACACATAAATTATTAATTTAATATACATAAAGATTTTCGCTTTGAACTTCACAATTTTTGGGCGTGTTTTAATCTCGACGCGCAATTGAAAATAACGAGCTGACAAACGTTCGAGTTTTTGCCTCATTTATTCGGGAAAATATGGTTGAGACCCAAAGTTCACAGTTTATATTCAACACGGCTGTGTGCTCCATTTCAATCGCTGGGAATCAGTGAAATATTAGAGGGGCGTTTGTTTTATTACGCTGCAGAAAAACAGAAATTGCACATTGAAAACCTGCTAGCAGGGTTTCTATGATCTCGGTAAAACATTATTTTACGCCGTGTCATGTAAAACTTGTCGTTAATATTTACTATTTTTTATTCTATAGCTGATAAGTCTGTATTAAATTTAATCACTATAATGTTATTTGTTGAAGTTAAATTGAAATAATTATTTAATTTCAGATTAAATCGGGAAATATGCATTAGCGTGAAGAAAAATACACGCTTGAAAATGCAAAAGTTAGATAATTATATATTAGAACATAATTTTATATGATAATCATGTCTAACATTTAACATCATCTGTAACATTAATGATGTAAGAATTTGAATTTTCATTTGAAAGTTACGATGCCACATGTAAATATATGCTCCTTTTCCTGCTTCCCCAAGCACGCGCAATCAAAAGGATGCCCGAACAATACCGTGTAACCCATTCGAAATTTGTCAAATGTGCTAAATGAAAAATAAAATCTTAGGATGGGTAGAGTTCAACCGACAAACGTCATTATGTGATTCCTTATTGCATAATTAAGTAAGAAATATACGTATGGGACACTTTCTACCCAAACCGAATATTAAGGGAGATATAAGAACTCACAAATCTAATTTATACACTGAATGTTTGCAAAATATTAAATGAAAGAATATGTGAAAACAAATTACAATCCTCCGAACATTATTTTATGTTATCGGGATATTCAACTTAACAGAAAAATCTCCTTAATGGTTGCTACAACCTTAATAAAATACTAACCTCAGCCAGATAAATTTAAACAAATAATGAAATAAACCTAGAAATTAATAAGTACCCATGCATATAAACTTGAGCGGGATAAAAGTTACGGTAGGCATATTTGTGTTTATGTTCGCCACTATATTTTAAGTTTGTCATTGCTACGTACAATAAATAAGCGACACGAGTTGCGTGCTTGAATTTACTGTATATTTTCGTTGCACTTGTTGTCCCTTCGTTAAAATTTTTATTCCAATTAAGGCCGTCATTTTTACGAAAAAAACCCAACNTTTCGTTGCACTTGTTGTCCCTTCGTTAAAATTTTTATTCCAATTAAGGCCGTCATTTTTACGAAAAAAACCCAACGCATTTTAATAACAAGAGGTTAAATACTACAGTTCTTTACCCCGCAGTTACAAAGTGTATTATGTGTAATGTGCTATGTCGTGTATAACAAATATGTTAACAATGTAAGATATTAAACCGTAAGAACTATCGTCAACATAAACATTGTAAAAAGTCATAAAGCTGACCTAGATGTGGTTATAGGCCTAAATTGTGGACATTCTTCCGGAATGGTTTTTGGAATATGACTAAATTCTTTGAACAGCTGAAACATAAAACAAGCATTTGACAGTTAAAACGTAGTNGAATGGTTTTTGGAATATGACTAAATTCTTTGAACAGCTGAAACATAAAACAAGCATTTGACAGTTAAAACGTAGTCACGTGGCAATGTTTAAGATTACATTTAGCGGAAGGATACGTAATCTATAACCAAAAGTAGAACTTTAGCCGAGCTTCAGAAAAGTGTGAAGTAGCCGTGAATGGCCTATACTCGCAACAAAATGGAAGTGCCTAAGCAGTAGACAAGTGTCGTGTAGCACTCGATGTATTTTTAATTCTGTCCCCTATTACAGCCAACTAAATAACCCCGCCTGTTGTGTTCCGTCAGTATTTTCTGCTGAGATTCCTGCACAAGTGAAAGGAATAACTTTAATTGATATTGCGCAGGCGAAGGCAGCATAACATTAACTAATATTACGTGCTTGTTACTTCTCACATTACTCTGTGAAGACGTTTACCAACCATGTACATTTCTTCAGTTACATTGTATGTTCCAATTCTCGATGTAATATTATTCCCATTTTTTGTTTTGTTTTTAACCTTATACCTTTTCGTGTTTATTTTCATCCCGCTCTCATTTTCAAACGCGAAACAAATATTTATTTTTTCATTTCAGTTATTTCATCTTTCTTTAAGTAAATCGTACTCTTTGATATAGTTCTTACTCTGTATTTCATATGAACCTTATTTCAATTCCCCTTTTTCCTCTTAAAACTTTTGTACATTCTCTATTTCCATAAATGTAAGACGAGCACTGGCAAGAAGCAGCAGCGCCGTCTCAGACATTACTCTTCTTCTTCTTCACCCTTTGTTGCTTCCATGCAATTGTCTCACAGATCTCTTCCCCAAGCTGCATAATTTTAAAACCAAAGTTTGATTTTTCTTAATTAGCCACACCATTCTAATTTTAGCGCAAATAAATGCAGTTGACGTTACCAGAGTATGTTACAAACTTTTTAACACGTGCTTTTTCGAAAAATTAATTGTATTTTAAAATGTATTTTCCTCACATAATGTTGGGTGGAACTGTTAAATATTAATGGGTTTTTGAAAGTAGTGTTGTCAACCACAGCCGAATTCGGCTACATGCAGCCTTACTTTAGATCATATAGCTTGTATCATAATGGGTTCAGCCGCATGTCGAAATGCGACCAAAATGAGGTTCGATCTGGTTACAATTTTTTTTTTTTGTAACTTATGCACTCGTATATTAAATTTATTTTCTTTTTTTTTTCAATGAAAGACACCATTACCACTCCTGCTATTTAACTTAAAATATCATTGTCATTTTGTTGATATCTCACGAAGAAGGTTCTGAAATTCTGATATTACAATATGTCCGCGAATTAAATTTTTTCAAGTGTGCCAATAAAAATTTGCAACTAAGTCATTCATAAATGAAGTTAAATATTTGCATTATTAACACGGGCCATTTTTATTGTATTATGAAGAGTAGCGTGCAAATGCTTCACGTTTGGAGCACAGTTTAAGTATTTATTTGTAACTGAATTTCCGAATACGTTTAGCCGACTTGTGGTATTAAGATTGGCAGCACTGGTTCATAGTCTTTTCGAGAATGGGATCATCTGAGGCGGAAAAATTTTCGTGGAAAAATACGCGTGGGGATGGAAGCGGACGTGGTGGCTAGTAGTAAGGAAATATCTTGGTAGTCACCTCGAATGATTTCGGAAAAACTAGGTAAGTCGAACATTTGGATGGCTGGACCGATACTTAAACGCAGGTTTTACTGAATGTGATTCCAGTGTATTACCAGTGCGCGAATACGCTCGGTGAGAACTAAATATCAAAACACACTAATTTTAAAATATCTGCAGAAGCTCATAGGCTAGGCACACGGGGCAAAACTAACAGCATTTCTTCAATAAATAGAAAGTCACATGTTAACAGTAAAATTGCGGTAGAAATGCGTCGTACACGCACATAGATAACTTTCCGCAAGAGACAATCTTCTTGAATGCAAACCACCTGACATTTTACATTAAGAATGCCCGTTTCACGCAATGATGAGTCCACTGTAACAAACGTACTGCCGGGAAGTTACGTAATCCAATAAATTATACGTTATCTCCCTATTACTATAATTCATAATTTAATAATTTTACCTTAGTATAAAATTTTATTTTTAAGGTTTAACCTTTTACCTTATCAATTAAATAACACTTTGGTTGATAGTGACAACAACAATCATCCTAAGAGCTCTGGAATTCCCTTTGCTTACGCCGATCACTGAATGCATGCCTAGCGTATTGCTCTTTTACCGTTGGACACAAATGCTGTAACTAATAACTTAATTTCCGGTTCTCTGTATATCCACCATTTTGAAAAATTGTCTTATCCATTTAAATTGTATATACGAACATGGCCTACAACATTTTTATTTATATGCCAAATTTGGCAGGAATAAGTTGTATGGTTTCCAAGGTATAAAATAAATTCTTATTAATCCCAAATGGTGGATAAATAATATTACCGCTTTCCAAATTAATTGCTTACATCAGGTACTGTCAATAAACCAAATTTTGGTTAAATCGGTGAAATAGTTCCCGAGATATAACTAAAGTAGCTTTATTATTTTCAATATTCCCTATTTTTCAAAATGGTGGACTAATATTATTATTGATTTCTAAATCACTGCTTACATCATGCACTGTCAATGCACCAAATTTGGTTTAAATATGTTACATAATTAGCGAGATATAATGGAAAAGCTTAAGTTTTAAATTTAAGGCGGTATCAAAAACTATATAAGTCCGCCTTAATACAATATGTGGGCATAGTGTGGTGGAATTTGGCTGTCGGGTTTGAAAGTTATTAGGGGAGCGTAGACATTCGGGTGATTGCATAAGCCTAATTTTCCTTCGGAAAGTACGCTAAAGTCAAATATTTCATTCAACAATTATTTTTTTAATGAATTAGGATTACACTTCTTTACTAATACAATTAGATTGTTATGTAAAGACAACTTTAAGCGAAGTTACGTGACCTCTGTTTCAATGCATTCGTGATATTTAACGACGCTGTCACACTGATGTGGGCACCCACTGTTCTGCGTTAGCTTCGGCTCAGTAACTCGTTCACTTCGCAGACTGTTTCCCGTGCTACGTTCGCTTTAAGTCGAGCCATCGTTTTGCTCCGTTTTTCCTCATGCAACAAAACACGTCGCTATGCATGTGATAATGCTATATTCCTTGTATGGTGTATTCGTTTAAAAGAAAGAGGCAAAAATAATGGATCAATTTCTAAAATGAGGCAAAACTGCTCCTTAGGCCTGTGACACACGTAATGGGTAGGGTACAGTCTCGTTCCGATACTCCAAGACCACAACTACATGAACTCTACCGTATATGCATATATCAAAGGAATCATGACCTGCCTCCTGCATGGTTCCAATTACGATCTCGAAGTTACTCACCATTACCAGGCGGCTCCGTAGTCTTGTTTTTTTTTTTCGCTCGAAACCGAACGTAAGACAGAAATTTCAATGTCGCTGTTCTCGAGAGACGAGTTCTAATAAGTTTAAGGAGGGTGCATTATTGCGTAAATACTTTTGCGATATCCGACTAGCCGCCGTTGTGTGCTCAGTGCATGGCTAGAGTAATCAACATGTCTTTGAAACACACCTCCCGGCAGGTATTACGAAAGTGATAACTTTATTAATTCCCCGCAGCAATGAATAAAATATTTAATTGACCTCCGTTCATTCAAACTGCTTAAATGTAATCGTACATTCACAGCGATAGAAATTTAAAAAGGAAATAAAAAAATGGTTTATAAATTGCATCAATGTTTTAATCTTAACAGATATTGAAGAGCTCTAGTTAAGTTTTAAATTATTTTCGCAACATTATAATGTATTTTAAAGTAGATAGGCTTATGACATCACTTCACTGGCAATTTATCTTCGAGTGAACAAAAACTTTAGAAACCGACACCGGATTTCGCCAAACTTGGTACCCTTAGAGTACTTAGTAAGAAATAACTCTTCGACCATCCCGGATGTTTACATTGAAAATAGCGGCCACTTAAAAACTTTGGGTGTTCTAGTTCAAGAAATATTGAACCAAAATGAGCCGAAGATAATGTACTAACAATTTATGGAGTCAACAATAAATTCAAGAACTCGTGTTCTTATTTGTTTGTGATTTCGGAAGAAAGGTCGATCTGAAAAAAATAGTGCTTTTAAGTTATATTTTGGGAATCAATAAACCAACTTCCTGGTTCGTTTTACTTAAAGAAGTGAATAGTAAGCTACCTTTAAAATGTATTTCTTTAGTATTTAACGCCCTTGTTCCAAAATGGCGACCAACAAATATTGCATGTTAAAATGCCGTGTGTAAAGAACTTAATCAATATTTTGACTATCACGGTGCGAGTTTTACCCATGCGAGTATTAAATTCAGTGAACCACAGCCTTCATTTGACAGACATTTTGAAAAAATAAATTTCTTACGTCGTATCTCGGAGACCATCCATCCGATTACAGACCAATTCTGAATGCATGTAGTGTTTTGGTAATCTACTCTAGACATATATAACTTTTGTATACCAGAATATTATTTTTATGTCGGAGGACACACAAATATTTTTTAAGTCAGAATGCCTTATCTATCAAACCATTTGACCAAAACGACTCAAACATGACATGCTGGCTGTACCAACTGCGAGAAATAAATCCGCTAATGCCAAGTTAATTTTGTCAACAATTTTGTAAGATTGCCTCACCTATAATGAAAATGTTTCCCCTTCCTATCTCTGGAACTACTTAAGCAATAGCAGAAAAGTACGGCACACGAGTTGAGCTGTGAGGGCCACTATCAGCAAATATTAATTTACCAAATCAGGCACGTTTTCGAAATGTCCATGTTCATTTTTACATATAATTAATATTTACCAAACAACTTGACCTAATAAAAAAATTGTATACTGTCAGTACGCATGTGACTAGTATAATTTAGTTTTTTGTAGCTTTTTGTCTGCCGTTTGGTAAGATATTGCCAACTATTATAGAAAGAATATTCGTATCGTATTTCTGGAAGCACCCAAAAAACATTAAAAAATAACATACCAATAGTATTGTTACAAACACGATAAGTTAAGTAATTATTAACTCGAAAATTGGTTTTTTTTAATGGCTATCTTCTCAAAGATTATGTTACAAAGTTTACCTATGGAACAATTAAAGCTACTTCAACTTAACCTAGCTACTGGCAGTTCTTTTTTTGCGTGCACTAAATAAACAAATTGATAACTTATTTAGTCTGTCGTATTAAAAGATGTTAACTGAAATTTAAGCGTGAATTTTTCGCATCTCAGCAACATCGGACAGTTCCAACCACACTCTGCATGCAAATGACGTTATGTAAGGCCATTCTTTTTTTTTTATAGATAAGTGGCAGTATTACTATTGTAGTGCTGTGGGAAAAATTTCCTATATATATTAGAACTTGATCACAGTGTACTGAAGTGCGTACTGTTTGCACTTAAATTACTCAGTCGATCGTCTGCAATGTTAGATGGTACTGCCATCTAAAAGTTTACTGTTAGAGCATTACGTCACATTTAAAAAACCACTCTACCTATTACTTTAAAATCTGGCGGAAAACTCATTTTGTTTATACATTACTTAATACACAGTATTAAGTCTTTGAGTATCTCTTCAAAATGACACGCATATATTTAAAGAGGAATGTCGGCTTGTTAGTTATATCGGTAATCAACTGTTCCTTAATGATCAATTTTTAAAATTTTATATAAGAAATGGTGTGTTAATATTAACAAGAAAATTACAAAAAGTTTTATGTCCAGCAAAATGTATATTTTTTAAATTTTCTTATTGACGTTTTGTTAGCTCCACGGCATGACTATTATTTTCACACACAAGAATGTCACAATTAGCATAATTCTTCTTTCGCAAGGGTTACTGCAATTGGTACAAAAACAACACGGTCTACGACAATCTACCGCAATAAAAGATCATAAATAAAAAAAAAATTTTACTTAGTATAAGAGCATTTATGTTTTTGAAACATGAACACTAACTACATTTTTTGAACTTGTCTTGAACTTTGGAACTTTGGCATTTTTTGGCGTGTCCGTAATTTATATATGAAAACAATTATGCCACTTTTATTCGCAGTGAAATATATTTGCGTTTATAATGACGCAAGTAAGCGTATATGTATTAAGCTAGGGTATCCTTAGAGAACTTCTCGTGTGCAACTCTCGGCCTTTCACACTTGTAATCTTCAGCAGGAAAAGCATTTCTTCGCTCTTTTGCAGAAACTAGCGTTACTTTTTTTTTTCTTCAAAGATCGTATTTCACAGAAGCATGAAATGTGGCAGTGATGCGAATTTCCTGTCTCGTCTGCTAGCGTCGTCTGATATCAAAAGCGCGCCCTACGACACGTAATGAGTTGCTTTGCACTTCGCCCAACAGCAATATTTTACTCAGCATGTGGTAACTAGCGTCTTCCTCTGACGATTTTTTTTTGTAATTATTCCATACTCGCTTTGAAAGCTCTTGGTGTTCTTGTTAATACAAACATTATGATTATATTTATTTTTATATTTATATTTATTTTATTTCATAGCTGTGTTGTTAATATAGTTATATTTCAGAATTTAAAAAGCAAGGTGCAATTTAAAAGTTTACCACTATATTCCTAATATGTTAAGAATACTGATAGTATGAAAGAGGTACCGACGTCTAAATGTAAAATTTGTTGACTTAAGTCAGCTTATAACCGACACGTAAAGTATGACAAATATCGTAATTTATTTAGTACTTTTACTAAAACTTAGTTATTAAGCATTAAATCCCCAAACATTGTGAAAATTGGCTTAAATTCTGGAGATGATAAAGGATTTAATTTATGGTTTCAAGTGAATTGTTCTCTATATAATCTGTAATGAATAATTTCTTGAAAAGTACCAATGCTGCAGGTGTAGATTTCGTTCTTTCTGGAGATGTCTATAATTCAAATTAGGCTTACTTTAAGCTTAAAAACATCTAAAAATTATTTTCCAATCTTTTAGCTAAAACTCACATTTTGTGATGCCATGACTGCTAAACAAATGACTGTGAATGGCATATGCAACAAAATTATAATCATTTCAAACACAGCCACTTTTTTAACCGTAAGTATAAAAAAACGGAATCAAAGAATATAAATTATAGTTTCTTCCTTTGAAAATACAGATGTGTTTGTGAGAGGAGTTATTTGAATTTTCTCCCTTTCCGATGCATTCGTGTATAGACTTCAATATTGACCTAGCTAATATTTAGCAGGTAACAACTGTAATCTTGGATGGGAAAATTAAAAAACTTCTAATTTTAAACCTAATTGCAACTAAAACAGAAAAATATGCTAGTAGTTTATTTTGAAAATTTTATATGCCACACACTTTTTACAACCCAAGTAAACGATATACTAAAATCAACGTTATAAATGAAATCGGTACACCTCAAAATTTCTATATGCTACGAGTTATTTTTGAAATACAACATTAAAACTCCTATTTTTACAAACAAAATATCTTCCTTTGAACATATTCTGTTCATTACGTCAAATATTCAGGCAATCGTAAACTATATTTTGAGCACTATATTTTGTGAGTGATCAGAGTACCAACTTACGTGTATGGGACAGTAGTCAAATGATAATCAAATAAATGTCTTTGCAAAACGTATGTTTGTAGCATAAAATAATATTTGCATAAGCACGAGAAGGTCTTTTACAGGCATTCGTCACGAAAGTATTGTAAAACAATTCGACAAAATTAGCACAATATAATCCTACAAAATGGTGTTAATTTGTTATTTTTCGACAAATATTATAAAAAGGATCATAATAATATATCAGAAAATATTTCCCTTTATCTCAATATTCTGTAATATATTCTACAAGTTAAATAAATTGTTCCCATCCACGAACACACATTTTTCCCCACGAAAATAGAAATAAAGATAGATGGAAAATTAAAACAGGCAACATTTAAGTTCATCTGTCTTAGCATGGCTCGAGAAAAACATCGAAAAACGAAAATGTTCAGGAAGCGTAGTTTTTTTTTTTTGCTAGGTTTAAAAAAATTTTTTACATTAAATATGTTAATTATCTGCTTAAAAAACTTGCTCGTTGTTTTATCAGCTACGTAACCCTGCGTATTAATCGCGCTTCTTCTACGGTTTCATCCTAAGAATTTGATTCAAATTGTACAACGCGCGAAATTCTAATTCGTGAGAGTATGTGAAAACATAATTAAAACAAAATTAAACCTAAAATAAATGTCAAAATAACGATTATATTGTGCAATAGAAATGTGGCGTTGCCAGAAAAAATTCAAATGTTTGTGATGTTTGCATTGGCATTAACATGAGTGTTCGAGACAGGCACTGGTGTACACAAGTCCTTGTTTTGTAGTCAAACGTTTGCTTGCTATCTGCTATTATAGTTACATCACTGTCGCGTATTTCTTTCACAGACTCTGAAGTGCACAACGATTGAATTTGTGTTGTTACGAGGACTGGAAACGTGACACAATGTACTGAATCGTGAATTGCTTAACGATTTGGCTTAGTATCATTACGAGGGACTGCAAAACATTGCGATTTTTACCAGACTTGAATATGCGTGTACTGTAAGTGGTGTTTTTTAACCGTGTTACTGCGCAGAGATCAAATACTTTTACGGTTATGCGAACGGGAACGCTCTACATACAGCAAGACTCTACAGGAAACGTGTATAACGTAGAGCTGGGCCTCAATCCCAATGATCCTTAGAGTTCATAATGCCTAGATGGAAGGTCGCGTACCAGGGACCAGGCCTGGCTGTGCATCCATAATGAGGGATCCGGAAGTGGTAGACTTGGTTGTCGAAGAAACTGAGACCCATCGACGAGTGTCAGAATAGTGAGTCGCCGTACCGGAATCTTAAAATCTGAGGTACATCGCACACTCTAGGCAGTTGGATATCATACGTACCATGTCAGACATACCCATGAATTGCAACCAGAGGATTACGACAGAAGAGTATATCGTTTTTGATAAAATTTTAGGAATCAAAATGCGGGTGCCAAAATATTTTATATATTTATTGTATTTTTAATATATTTAATTATTCTAATGAATTGAACCATTTTTATTTAAAATTTTGTACACAAATTTGCTTTTTTTTTTAAAATTGCAATCGTCTTTTTAATGTCTCAGTAAATACTCTCCTCTTCATATTACATAATTTAAATCGTTACGTTAAATATAAATTCGTTGATTCTTATTTGTTTCACCGGATAAAATATCGATATTATATTGTATAACCGTATGTTGATTGAATTCAACTTAACTAAACCCAATAAACCTCGACGTAAAGGAAGAACAAACAGCAGGCCTATTTTCGCGGTTGAAATGGTAACAGGCTGGTCACCAACGTTCACAACGAAATGTTCACATCGCGAATATGCTTATTGTTAACACAGATGGCGAACCTCAGTCGGAAGGAACTTCAAAACTGTGCAATCGCTGTAGTTGTGTCAAAAAAAACATGGGATGTACGGACGTTTTAATGTATTTGAAGGCAGAGACTAACATGTACTTCTCATCTGAAAATAATAACATTCACATGGCAGAAATGCAGCTCGAGTTAAAACAAAGAAAAGCATCTATTGAAATTTCACTAAGACTAGAAATATCATAACTTAACCAAATGTGCATTGCATACAGATTAAGGTTATCCACGTTTGCAACACTCGCCTCCGACCCATTTCAACAAATCTTTCCCGATTTCGTCCCGAAGTAAGGTACTATCTTCATTTTTAACTATCTAATATTCATACATTTTGAACATTAAAAGGCAAGCATGTGGTAATGCAAGTTGCAAATGCAATTAGAGAAACTCGGAATTCAAAACGATGAGCAACAACCATCAACATCCGGTTAACAATTCGATTAAAGTGCTCCTAACTCCGTTAGCCAAAATTGGTGAACATTGGTTACCCAATCACCGTGCGTTCACAACAAAGTGGTGAACAGGGCGCGAAACCACCTCGTTGTTACCGATTCAACCGCAAAAATACGGCTAGTGTCTTGTTGTGGTACATAGAGAACCAATGAATCTGGTTGATAAATTAAGATAATGATCACTGAATATAGGTGCAGTTCCCAAGTTGTCTCGTATTTTAACTATGATAAATGTGATTATGCTATTCAAAGAAAAATATTTATAAAGGTTTCGTTAGAAATTTAATAGTTTTTTCACAATGGATAACAAATGATGCTAGATACCATGCTATGATCCTCTGACTGTTCGTGATGCCATTGCTGTGTCGTGTTGTTAACCTCGTTAAATGTATCTCTCAAAGCCCGCGATTAATTTATTTTCTACATTTTAGTTGAAACCACCAAATGTTTTGCTAGCTTTTATTTTTACGTTATAATTAACTCACAGGGAATCACTCATCAGTTCTGTCATTTGACCTCTAGTAGCGCACATACAGTAAATCACGCAACCAACGAATGCATTCTCATGTTCGTTTGACACCGCCATAATGAAAGAAGTCATACAGCATTTCAATACCGAATTCTAGTCGGCGTGTTACTGTATATCTCTTTACGTATAGCTCAGAGAGACAAATGATAGAACATTTTAGGAAATATACATATAAAATGCAGTTACTAAAAATATTTTTGATTTACCTTTCTGCATGTAACATATTTTTAATTTGTCATATTATGAGAAGTACTGTGTCGTTGTAAAATTTTTCCAAAATTTTGTGGCATATTATTTATCATATTTATCTAATTTCATATACTTTAATATTTTCCCGTAGTTAATTGTGTCAATATGTTGGGGAGGTTTAGGCCTATGGTGATTTATTCCCATTTTAGGGCAGTTCTGTTATTTCAGAAATTTTATTTCAGTTATACATTCATTTACTGGGAGTTAGTATAGAGTTAATTTCGCTGCCTAGCCTGGCGGGAAGCGGGTTGCTTGCTGTAGACTGCTCAGCTTGCAACAGGGTGTTAGCTGCTACACTCGCTTCCCTGAAGGCGTGGGACGCCTTTCACTGTACCTTTTCTGGGCTACTTGTCAGAGGTGCAAGGCATGTAATTTCTTGCTGTAGAACAGTTGTGTGCAGTTGTGAACCATTTACGGTACCCCCAACGCTCTCTAGGAATGGCTTCTGAACTAAATTTTGTCACCTCTGTCCCCACACGCAGCGCGCAATTTTATATCCTTCCGTCGTTGCTAACTTCTTCTGCCTGACTCTCTGCACAGACGCGGTCGTGACATGACGTGTTCGCTGTGTGCTGCTCGGTTCTGGAGGTTGCTGCAGGCGAATGATTCCCATGCAGAAGTTTATTTAGTTTTAGAAGCACCATGTAGAATATTTCATAGTTGGTAGTAGTAATGTAGGATATTTAAATTTCGTGATTTACCTTCAATCTCCTACGCAGTTTCATCCTTTCCCTCCGAGATGGGTGAGAACACCATCAGTCTTTCTCCGGTAGTACATGCCATGTGTTATTGATTCTGGAACATGTAATTAATTTTCCGCGAACTTCCTTGCCCATGTGTTCCAGAGGGATCATGTTTTGGACGAAATTTTATTTCTAATTTTATTTGATGTTTCACTTGAAGTATTATTACAACTATTCATCTCAAAATTCCGGTACTTCTTCCACACCAGTCCGCCAAATTCGGACTATTCTCCAGATTCTTGTGTTCACCGGGAGAAGTATCAGCTAAGTGATAGCTTCATGGAACATATTTGGTTAATCTTGTTATCATCTGGATCACATTACCACATCACTACACAACTACGTCGTAATTTCTTGAGCTCAATTCTTATAACGTTCGTGACGTAAAATATGATTGAAATATTTGTCATGTATAAATTTTAAAAGGTGAAACAACTCCCAATTATAATAAAATCTCCATTGATAATTAAAATGAGATAGAGTGTGCAGGGTGCACTCCAGGGTTTTCAAGGCTTCCAGGGCCATAAGATTTTCACGAGTTAATTTATGTTTATCCTTAATTATTCATTGAATAATTAATCAGAGTCAATTGTTTTTCTTTGTCTACACATTCAATTGGTATAATTAAAATATTTATTTTAAAAATGCAATTTTATACTCTTTTCATTCATAAGATTTATGTCTACCTGTGAAAAATTAAGAACTAATTGAATATATAATTAATTAAATATTACTAGAATTAGTTTCTAGGTAAAATGTACGTGGCATCCCATTTTCCTATTCAATCTTCCAAACAATTAAACAATTATTTATTATACCATAGTGGCTTAATAGTGTCTAGAATTATGGTAGCAGAAGAATATTATAAATTTTTACGAAAATGTCGACAGCATAATATTTTGCTCTTCCGGTAATTATTGATTTTATATAAAACTAGCGAACCGACCTGGCTTTGCCTGGTAACAATTGAGTTTTTACAACGATACTTTAAAAGACAAAAATTGTTACTGTGGGTAATCCTTAAAAGATAAACATATGCTATTACTGACGTTTATGTAGACCTTTCTGAAAGCTACAATTCTGTAGTACAATAATTTGATATATCTCCTATGGTTTAGTTCGCGCAAGCCATGTAAGAGCCCTAAAAGCGGTTTTATACGACTAGATTACAAACTGTTCGACATTTCCCTGCTATCCTTAAATTAAATATAAATCAATGATACACCAAAAATTTCCTAAATAAATTCTCTACATGATGTTGAAAACCGCATCAAAATCCAACAAGTAGCTTAGAAGTACTAAGTGAATACACAGACAGACGCGGATAAGCGNATGTTGAAAACCGCATCAAAATCCAACAAGTAGCTTAGAAGTACTAAGTGAATACACAGACAGACGCGGATAAGCGACTTTGTTTTATAATATTTAGAGATTTAATGGACATTGTATCTGTTTGTTTAATCACCACACACGTAGGTAATTTCTGCCACTTTGAGCATAGTTGATGTTTATCGATTTAAACTGAAAACAATACGCTGAAGCTGTGATTGCTCTACATTTTGTCATAGCAAACATTTTACTTACAACCCTGCCACACACCACGGTACAGTGCTGCCAAATATTTTTGAGAAAATGGGCATTTCAACCTTATCTATACAAATTGTAAATTATCAATCATCGTTAATTTCGTAAGTGTGGAAATTTTGTATTGATAAAAATTCATGTGAATGACAAAATAGCATGTTAATTTTACTATTCCTCTTATTTGTTACTAAACGATTCTCTCAAATATTTTGCTACGCCTCTGGTATGTAAATAAGATGATATTTGGTATTGTAAAACATTGTATGGCCGTTGTAGCTTTATATGTTAATTTAGATTGCTTCAGTCTTCTCGCCTCTTTACGCGAATTCTTAATTTCATTTGGCTATTTTTATAACGAACCGTACCAGCCCTCAATGGTGTTAAGGTTTGTATATAAATTTTAATTTGGTTTTATAGCACATCACATTGCCGTTGTAGCTTTGTATGATTATTTGGAATGCTTCTCCTTTATCACCTTGTCAAGCGAATTCATTATTTCAGTTGCTTATTTCCGTAACTCACCCTAACAGCCTCCAGTGCGTCAGCTCATATGTGTCTGACGTACGGTAGAACTTCAGTTAAGTTCCATTCTCACTTACTTCATAAGTCCTAAAGATGTGAAACGATGGTCAGTAAAAATAATTAAAGAAGGTGACTTATTAATAAGAGTTATAGTGGGAAATTATTAAAACTATCTAAGTATCAAGAAGTTACATTCATGAAACAAATTCGTATAGGAGAGTACATCAACGGTTAGGTAAGTCATTACGATCAGCGTCACTATTAGCTCCGTCGACTATACAAATAAAAATAATACTACTGATGCGTGACGTGCTTTTCTCATATGAACAATAGATTTTATATTTCGTGTTTTTATACAACATATGAGAGTAATAGTGACCTATTGAGCTTCCTTTTGTCATAAAATCGATGGATGATTTTTTTATGTGGACTTTTGCGTAAAGTTGAAAAACTTTCCATTTTTATTGAATGTCTCATGCAAAAATGCAAGGTTCATTCATACAGTCGGCATTGGCGCAACCATTGCATTACTTAGCAACAGATGGGGCCAAGACTGTCATCATATTTTTGGACTTTGTAATTTGTTTGTATTTGTGATACAGTCGTTACTGATCACACTATTTATCTTTATATTCTTTAATTGCCAGTTCTTGAAATTCAATAAATAAATTATGTGTATAGACAAAGCTGTTATTTTTTCTGAAGCAATTAAGAAATCTATCTGTTAACCTAGGTTTGNAAATAAATTATGTGTATAGACAAAGCTGTTATTTTTTCTGAAGCAATTAAGAAATCTATCTGTTAACCTAGGTTTGCCACCACAGGCCAGCGGTGGTGTAGAATCAATAATACTTACCTGCTTAATGTGAATTTATGGGATCGAGTCCCTCTTGAAACACTACTGAGTGGCGTAACTTCTATTGTGTAAACTGTTCGTCTAGTATGCATCCTGTAATGAAACTGGATACGTTTGTAAACAAAGTTATTGGGCTTTTCTTTACAATTAAGAGTTTTGCTCTTTGCTGTAAGGAGGTCGATGTGGTGTAGTAGTCAGACCCTTTGCTTTTCACTACGGTCGAGTTACAACCAGATTTTAAAAAGTGGGAAACGTGGCAGACGTTACCGTTGTCTGGCAAGTTTTTGCGGGGTAACTCCGTTTCCCCCCACCTCTACACCCTGCTGCTGTTGCATTTTGATCTCGTTTCACTCCCGTTGGCGGTGAAGACTTCAGATGTTAAGCGCTGCACAAATCCCACCCTCTCAGCCTCTGTTGTTGAATCAAACTGCATTTCACAAAATTGTGAGGGAACCGTCACACCTAAGCATTAGAAGAATCGCCTCAGCATGTTGATTGCTTCTGCGTTATGGACCATGTTTGCAATAGAAGATCATACTTCTTTAAGGATGGTCCATTTTAATTGCGGTCAAAAGCAGTGTCTATGTATTAATTTGTACCTGGTGTACCCCTTTTTTGCTCGCTGAACGCACACCTCTCTGTAACAAGTGGGTTTATCAGTGTGGCTTACGGGTATTATTATTAGTGAGAATATGGCAAGTCAAATTATGAACTGGTTTTCAAGATTCTTGCAATGGGGATGAATGATTAAGTACAATATTTTGACCATATGCTAGTGCTTTGCTATGGTCATCACAGAAAACCAAGTTGATTTTCTGTGACGACATAATGATGCAATGGTGTATGTTCAAAATAATTCACTTATGTCAAATTGTTGTTTTACTTTGCCCTGTTGGGCGTTACTTAATGTTCGTTTTCATTTATTGACACCGAGGCTCACA